>JACBGG010000357.1:0-11810 GCA_017311315.1 Dendrocalamus latiflorus | reverse complement strand
ATGCGTGTCAGGAAGGCAATAGTCATTAATTATTGTTTTCTACATATCGTCAGGTGTTTCTGCTGCACCATTTGAACTTATTTTCTGATGTCTGGCAGCCGCTCATCAGTCTATAGGAGGATACAAATACTGTCTCATTCATGTGTGGTCGTCGTCCGCCAAAACCAAGCTGGGGGAACTCATTGCCACTGTCCAGCCTAGTTGGTCTCCTCAGCAAGAGTAGTCTTCTAGCATGCTTCCTTAGCCTTTCTCTGTTTTTCGTTTGTCATTTTTCCTTGCTCCCCCTTCTGCTCCTCTGTTCTTCTTCCCCTTCAGCAAATCTAGCTTTTGTACTCTCTTTTCTCCTTAATGAATGAAACACAAATCTCCTACGTTTTCGTAAAAAAAAAAGAGAATAGGGACTTGTTCCCAAATGGAGCTTACAGGGTCCTTTGGGAGAAGCATGATGCACACTCAGCTTGCAAAGAGCTTGGGTATTTCATCACACACAATAACTGATAAATGGAAGGAGAAAAAGCTCCGGGGTCAAATGTCATCTGGGCTGTGGGACTATGATCCTAGCTCTAGGCTGTGCTTGCAGGATTTGAGTGATGCAAGTAGCTTCAGAATGATGGGCAAATTTCATATGTTCGATGACACGGACAGTTAGTGCCTGACACCGATATACCGATGGGGGAATGTTCAGGTACATGTGGATGAGTAATCGAGCTGGTCAACACATGGTGCAATTGGAGCTTCCTGCCATACCAATTTTGAAGATGTTCAAGGGTTACTTGTTTCTTTGTTCGAAGAGGGCAGATTATTTGTTTGTTGAAATGCACTCAAACCAAAAACTTGCTTTTTTTGAGACACAAAATATGATCTGTACTAGCACACCAAAAAGTATGTCCCCAATTATTTGTGCCAATATACACACAAATCCCATGACATAATCTTTTTACCGGGCAATTCCATGACATAACTGATGAGTTACCCAGCTTAATTCATCCATTGCACTAGCACCATCTCCTAATGGCTTAAAACTATTGAAGATGGCCTGAATGCAAACTGTCTAGACTTTTACTCACCACCAGCAACTACAGTGTTGTATTGCAGATTGCTACTACATGATTTCACATGCCCAAGCCCAAAAGAAAGCAAAGCTATCCTGACACAATATCTTCATTACGGTGTATGAATAGAAGCAACAACAACACAGTTAAAAAAAAAGGAAAACATTGTCTTCATTTCATCTTTATCTGCCTGATTTTCCTGACATTTTACACCGCAGTCAACAAGTCGACTTGAGATGCGATGCACATTAGGTTCAACTTGCTCCCCTTCCAAACAAACCTCCCACAACTATGATTCACGAGTCAATTAGAGCTTTATCCTTCCAGCAGATTAGATCCATCATCGTCGCCATATGCGCCCATGTTGTTTTGCTCTTGCATACGCTTGTAAGATCGTAAAGTAATGGTTATCAGTTCACAAGAAAACAAGGGTATGTTCTTTTAAGCTGCGGCTTATGACTTTTAACTATGTCTTATTAATCTAATTAATAGTGATTGCTGAGAGAAGTTAAAAACAAAAACCGTTGAAAAAACCAAAATAAAAAGGCAAAGTTTTGTGCATCAAACAACTTATCCTAGGTATTGCCTGCCAACAAGCAATCTTAAATGCACCTGCAGGCAAATTGTTGAAGCTCCAGAGTCCAGACAAGCATTCTAGGCTCGCAATCTGATATCAAGGTCAAGGTCCTACCACTCTGAAGTCAGTCCCTATGTTTTTTGTTTCTTTTTTTCAGATGAAGGAAAATCAGTCCCTATGTAGTCAGTAGAAAGTAGTAAAGTTTAGAGCCCCAAAATATAATCTTGACATATGTAATAGTCATACGCTTACACTTGTGCAAATGCCTCCTTAAGCAAAGGATGACACCACCACCGACACCAAGGCACTTTCTTTTCCCCCACTACATGCAGCAGCACTTTTAGACTGTATCAGATCGAAGTGCCGCATCCACTGAAATACATAAGCACATCGATCGGAGCCATTTCACAATGCTTTAGGTAGCTCATGCTCCCCAAGCGCGCGAGCGTGCCCTGCCGACGTGCCGTGCCCATGCCACGGCCTTCAACTCCTGCTCTCACCGTGCAAAGTTGCCGAGCATTAGTAAGCCGCGAGCCTGAACCCGGGGAGCCGGCACGTATGCAAACTTCACGAAGGATATGATCATATATATCCTTCGTGAAGTTTCCATCCATAATTTAGATTTTTCATTCATGATTAAAATTTTCCATTTATAATTGAGATTTTTCATCCTGATATATTATATATCATTGTATTTGCACGTATCTAAAAGTAATCCAAAGAAAAGGAGGTTTGATGTCTAGACACCATAGTACCCCATTTCAGCGTTATATATGCGTAGGGCATGCAGCCCCGCGCGCGACATGCAACTACCCACCAGCACGCACTGAGCTAGCTGCCTGATCGAGCTTGCGCGACGCTATTGGACGAGGTGTCCGGTGCTGACACAACGCGAGCCGGTGTGCGCTAGTGCTCGCTACACCGATGTCCGCGGCCATCATCAGGTCGGGTGCTACAGTTAGCACTTGACGCCACTATATAAGCAGCAGCAGGTAAGCAGCTACAAAAGCAAAAAAAATTTCCGAGTTATAGCCACACAGCACGAGTAGTACCTAGTACGTATACGTACTGACACAAGTAGGTAGCTAGTATAGTGTCTTGGTGAGGTGAGGTGACGATGAAGGGTCTCTTGGTGCTCGCTCTGGTCGTGGCCGCCGCGGGGCTCGCCGCGCTGCGCGGCGCGGAGGGCGCGGGCGAGTGCGGAGCGACGCCGCCGGACAAGGTGGCGCTGAAGCTGGCGCCGTGCGCGTCGGCGGCGCAGGACCCCAAGTCGGCGCCGTCCAACAGTTGCTGCATGGCTGTGCACACCATCGGGAAGCAGAGCCCCAAGTGCCTCTGCGCCGTCATGCTGTCCAACACCGCCAGGAGCTCCGGGATCAAGCCGGAGGTCGCCATCACCATCCCCAAGCGCTGCAATCTCGTCGACCGCCCAGTCGGGTACAAGTGCGGAGGTAAGCAACTGAGCAAGAGTTAGCTGATAATATATGTCCTAGTTTGTACGTGTTCTTGCTGTCAGTCTTGATTCTTGCGTCATTTTGAGTTGGTAAACAGAACACCATGAATTAACCAGTGTACATGAACCTTTTTTCTTGTTTTACGTTCAGATTACACACTGCCATGAGCCATGAAGACTGCTGGCTATTATCTGTTTTAGTGCTACCAAAGCTGTGTTGAGGTGTGCATGCAGCTCAGTGTTATCAAACACCAATAAATGAGTTCCATCAGCTGGGACTTTGTGATTTACAGTTCTTCTTTTCGGGCCTTGTTAGTATCTTGAGGGTTGCAGAGATGTGCCCCAGAATTATCGAAGTAATAATAAAACTTTGTTTTGTCAATAAACATGCATGAGAGGGATCATGTCTGCATGTGCACTTACTTATTAATCGCTTTACACTATTGTGACAAACGAATAATCAGCTGCATTATATGTATGGTAGCAAGATCAGTACCCAAAAAAAAGTACATAAAGGCAAACTAGCTAGGCAGTGAATGAATTCACTGAAGATTTAATATCAACTTGTGCTGGCTGCTGATGCTCTCAACCCGTATGGAAAATTACCACGCTGCTGGTGGGGTAAGGGTTGTGCCTTCGATGGACACGGGCAAATTTCCATGAAAAGGCCGAAAAGCCATTCACGAGGTGAGCCTCTGAGGCCTAACTCCACCTGATCCGTGGGTCGATCAAGTAGCCTGCCCATGGAACCATGTCGATGATTTGAGGTAATTTGAGCAACACCGGTCCAAGTCCATCCTCAATAGCCCTTTCACAATTCTTTGAAGGCCGGTTGCCAGCCCAGATTTTTTGTTTGTATTTTTTAATATTGTAATAAACGATGAAGATACTGACGTGAACGGTACACACGACTTTGATATTGAAAAACTGTTTGAAGAATCCGTTTAAACAAAATGTCCCATTTATTTTATATTTTTGAGAAGTCAAAAACTAAAAGTCCAAAAGAACCGGACCTTCATGACCACACTAGACTGGACGGTACTGATGCTCGGCTGGGCCTTGGTTGGGCGAATCGGACGCCCGTGCGCACGCTCCGGCGACGTACGACAGCGGAAACCCAAACGAGCACGGCCATACACCATCACTAGTACAGTGCTCCGCTACGCGGTTCGCACACCGGACAGCATTGGCCGCCCGGCGTCTCCACCGCGCTGACACCAACGAGGAGCAACAGCGTACGTGCGCGCGCCGCTCGACTTGCAGGCGTCGCGAGCGCGCGCCGCTGTGCCGTACGTGCGCCGTGCGGCAGAGCATACCCAGTACCCACCCATCTTGCCCACTGCCCGCCTGGTACTACGTACGTAGCGGCAGTGCTTGTCCCTCGTCTGTAACTTGGAATTAATGGTCAAGGACAGCCACGCAAGACGATGAAATGGGCAATGCTCGCTCTGTACAGAGGCTGCAGACACTTGTTGGCCTTTTGCCAGACTCCCATGGTTGGCTCGAACACCGCTCGGCTATACGCACTTGGTACGGATCTAGGGCTGGGCCGTACCGGGAGTGCTGGGATTTCTTCTCATTTTTCAGAAAGAAGAAGGCAAATAATCAGATACGTCCCGGTATGTATCGCTAGTGTATCAGAACGGCCGTGTTGACGTCCAATACGCATCCAGAGAGCGGTACATCGCCTGCTAGTTGTATCGGTGCGTGCATCGTCGATCGCTGTTGGCACAGTGCAAAGCACTCTCAGCCCTAGAAAGAACAGCGGAGTGCAAAAGCTTGATTTGCTCAGGCAAAACACGGTGGATCCATCCCACCGCCCGCGCGCACTGGGCGTACGCTTCCCTTCGACGGCATGCGCGTTTAGGCCCTGTTTGGAACAGAGGAATTTCACAGAAATTTTGCAAGAAACAGTTCAATTCCCGCAGGAATCGGGAAAAATTCCCGCATTCCAAACAGGGCCTTAGGAGGCGGCATTTGCAGGATTCAAGTGCTGCGCCCACTGAGTTCTGAAGACGGCCAAAATCTGGAGCGTCGAGCGGCAATGCTGCGTAGGAGTCCAAGCAAATCTGTGCGAAAACAGCACGTCTCGTTGCCCGGCCCCATCAACCGTACGTGCCGAGCGCTGACGTGCCGCGCCATGGCCTTCCCGGCTTGTTTCTTTCACCCCAAAGCTTTTTTTTTTGAGCTCGGAAAGCTTGTTTCCATTAGACACTATCTCCAGTCAGTTCGCCGGAGATCAAGCTGGAAACAAAGGAGGGGACTTGGCTCATGAACTCCATCGAGCCAGAGCTAACCACGCTCGCCCCATACATTGCAAGGCGATCAGCCACCTTGTTGCAATTTCTCGGACAATGCCGAATGCTGCAGTAGTCGAAGGAAGAGTCAATGAAATCTCTAATTTGCTTGAGGAGACCTCCATGCACACTTTGATCAATCTCCAACGAGGTCAAACCCTGTACCAGATCAGACGCATCAGACTCCAGAATAATCCTTGTCATTCCCAAATGTGCTATCCTCTGCAGACTGTACAGAGCCGCCAGTGCTTCAGCTTGAAAAGGGCTGTCCACTCTGCACAGATTGCCGCATCCCCCCTGAAGGAACTCACCAGCACTGTCCCTCGCGACGAAACCCCATCCTCCCTGACCCGAACCAGCTTTAAAGGAGCCATCAATATTAATCTTGTACAGATCTTCCGGTGGCGGCTGCCATAATTTGAGACTGACTTGCTTCTGACATTTCGTGGTTTTCCTCTCCTTTTCAAATTCTGAAACATAGAAGATATAAGTGAACAGACCTCAGGACATGTGGCTCTTTTTTCCCCGCATTCACCTTATTCCTCACCGACCACCACCTCCATAATAGAACCACAATTTGTAGCTGGATTGGATGTGGAAAGGACCAGATTTTCCTCAGCAAATCTCGGCCAGAATAACAAGCTGCTAGGATATTGCGATATTCCTCTAAGTTTAGTCCTCTCCAGCACTCCTTTACTTCTTTACATCTGAAAAAGAGATGCCCACAATCTTCATCCAGCCTATGACACATGGGGCACAGGGTGTCCTCCTTCATCCCTCTACGGCTCAAATTCCGCCGGACAGCCAAGCTATTATGGGCTACGCGCCACAGAAACATTTTCACTTTGTTTGGGACCTCCATACTCCAAATTTTATCCCATCTGAAAAGGGAGTCCCCATCTGGGCCTGGTTCAGAACTTGCTGCATTTCTACCAAGCTCATTCTCCCTGTTCTGAATCGCCAACCTGTACGCTGACTTAACTGAGAAGATCCCCTTTTTCTCATAATGCCACGCGGTCTATCTACCATATCTTGGTTTACTCTCAGTTTTAGTATGGCCTCAGCATCAAATCTGAGAAAACATCCTGCACTAAGGTCTCATCCCAAGATCCCAGCTCGGGTCCATCAAATCAGCCACCTTTGTCAACACCGTCGTCCCCCTACTTGTAACAGGACGTCTTGTACTGCCGTGAGGAATCCAATCCGTCCAGATATTCACCGATTCACCATTGCCAATGCGCCATATGAGCCCCTGATTCAGCATTCACCCCTTTGAGAATGCTCCTCCAAGAGTAAGAAATCCATCCTGTGCCACACATTGCAGTATACTACTGTTAGGAAAATATTTTGCTTTAAGCACTTGGCCACACAGTGTATCCGGAAAGACCAGAATCCTCCAAGCTTGTCTACCAACATGGCCATATTGAACAAATGAAGGTCCCTAAAGCCCAAGCCTCCCTTACTCTTAGGAAGTGTCAACTTATCCCAAGCCAACCAATGAATCTTGTTTTTCTTATCATTTTGGCTCCACCACCACCTGCCAATCATAGAATTCAACTCATCGCACAACCCTTTTGTCAGCTCAAAGCAGGACATAGCGTAGGTTGGGATTGCTTGGGCCACAGCCTTTACTAGAATTTCCTTGCCCGCCTTAGAAAGCAATTTCTCCTGCCACCCTTGAATACGAAGCCAAACTTTCCTCTTTATATACTCAAAAGCTTTCTTTCTTGATTTACCAATAGATACTGGCAGCCCCAAATCTCTCACTCTTTGCTTCTTGCATGATGTCAAGAACTTGTCTCACCTCATCCTTATCAACAGAGCTAGTGTTTTGGGCTGAACAAAACAGACGATTTATCCCTATTGACCACTTGTCCTGAGGCTCGCTCATATGCCTGTAAAATCCTCCTCAATTCCTGAGCGTCTCCTCCACCAGCTCTCATCAGGATCAGAGAGTCATCAGCGAAAAAAGGTGGTTAATCCTTGGAGCTTCCCTGCACACTCTAATACCCTCAATTTTGCCCTCCACTTCTGCCTTCTGTAACATTGCTGATAAACCCTCCGCATAGAGAATAAAGAGATAAGGCGACAAAGGGTCCCCTTGGCGGAGCCCCTCTGAGGGGATGTTGTTTGAGTATTCCCATTGACCTTGATACAGTAGTTCACTGTTGTAACACACTTCATCACATTTGCCACCCATTGCACTGTGAACCCCAATTTTAGCATCATCTTCTCCAGAAAGGTCCACTCAACTCGGTCATAGGCCTTACTCATATCTAGCTTAATTGCAGCCACCCCCTGTTTTCCCCCACCTCCTCTGCCTTAGATAGTGTGTGAGCTCATAAGCCAAGGACATTATCAGTAATAAGTCTACCAGGAACAAAAGCACTCTGAGACGATGAGATGATCTCCGGGAGCACCAACTTCAGTCTGTTTGCTAGCACTTTGGAGGTGAGTTTGTACACTATTGCATAAGCTGATTGGCCTAAGATCCTTCAATTTCTCCGGTGATTTGGTCTTTGGGATTAAAACAATAACAGTATCATTCCAACCTTCCGGCATAGCAGCCCCATTAAGCACAGCAAGCACTTCTTCTTTAACCTTATCGCCCGCAGAGACCAGAATTTCCTATAGAAGACCACCGGCATACCATCAGCCCCTGGGGCTTTCAGCTCACCCATATCCTTCAAAGCCACCCATATTTCGTCATTTGAGAACGGTGCTACCAGGTTATCATTCATTTCTTGAGAAACCTTCACTTGAACACAATCAAGGACCTCATCAATCTGGGACCTGCAGTGGACATAAAGAGTTGCTGGTACTGATTGGCAATAAAGCTCTTCAAGTGTTTTTTTTTTTTTTTTTTTTTTTTTTTTTTTTTTTTTTTTTTTTTTTTTTTTTTTTTTTTTTTTTTTTTTTTTTTTTTTTTTTTTTTTTTTTTTTTTTTTTTTTTTTTTTTTTTTTTTTTTTTTTTTTTTTTTTTTTTTTTTTTTTTTTTTTTTTTTTTTTTTTTTTTTTTTTTTTTTTTTTTTTTTTTTTTTTTTTTTTTTTTTTTTTTTTTTTTTTTTTTTTTTTTTTTTTTTTTTTTTTTTTTTTTTTTTTTTTTTTTTTTTTTTTTTTTTTTTTTTTTTTTTTTTTTTTTTTTTTTTTTTTTTTTTTTTTTTTTTTTTTTTTTTTTTTTTTTTTTTTTTTTTTTTTTTTTTTTTTTTTTTTTTTTTTTTTTTTTTTTTTTTTTTTTTTTTTTTTTTTTTTTTTTTTTTTTTTTTTTTTTTTTTTTTTTTTTTTTTTTTTTTTTTTTTTTTTTTTTTTTTTTTTTTTTTTTTTTTTTTTTTTTTTTTTTTTTTTTTTTTTTTTTTTTTTTTTTTTTTTTTTTTTTTTTTTTTTTTTTTTTTTTTTTTTTTTTTTTTTTTTTTTTTTTTTTTTTTTTTTTTTTTTTTTTTTTTTTTTTTTTTTTTTTTTTTTTTTTTTTTTTTTTTTTTTTTTTTTTTTTTTTTTTTTTTTTTTTTTTTTTTTTTTTTTTTTTTTTTTTTTTTTTTTTTTTTTTTTTTTTTTTTTTTTTTTTTTTTTTTTTTTTTTTTTTTTTTTTTTTTTTTTTTTTTTTTTTTTTTTTTTTTTTTTTTTTTTTTTTTTTTTTTTTTTTTTTTTTTTTTTTTTTTTTTTTTTTTTTTTTTTTTTTTTTTTTTTTTTTTTTTTTTTTTTTTTTTTTTTTTTTTTTTTTTTTTTTTTTTTTTTTTTTTTTTTTTTTTTTTTTTTTTTTTTTTTTTTTTTTTTTTTTTTTTTTTTTTTTTTTTTTTTTTTTTTTTTTTTTTTTTTTTTTTTTTTTTTTTTTTTTTTTTTTTTTTTTTTTTTTTTTTTTTTTTTTTTTTTTTTTTTTTTTTTTTTTTTTTTTTTTTTTTTTTTTTTTTTTTTTTTTTTTTTTTTTTTTTTTTTTTTTTTTTTTTTTTTTTTTTTTTTTTTTTTTTTTTTTTTTTTTTTTTTTTTTTTTTTTTTTTTTTTTTTTTTTTTTTTTTTTTTTTTTTTTTTTTTTTTTTTTTTTTTTTTTTTTTTTTTTTTTTTTTTTTTTTTTTTTTTTTTTTTTTTTTTTTTTTTTTTTTTTTTTTTTTTTTTTTTTTTTTTTTTTTTTTTTTTTTTTTTTTTTTTTTTTTTTTTTTTTTTTTTTTTTTTTTTTTTTTTTTTTTTTTTTTTTTTTTTTTTTTTTTTTTTTTTTTTTTTTTTTTTTTTTTTTTTTTTTTTTTTTTTTTTTTTTTTTTTTTTATTTTTTTTTTTTTTTTTTTTTTTTTTTTTTTTTTTTTTTTTTTTTTTTTTTTTTTTTTTTTTTTTTTTTTTTTTTTTTTTTTTTTTTTTTTTTTTTTTTTTTTTTTTTTTTTTTTTTTTTTTTTTTTTTTTTTTTTTTTTTTTTTTTTTTTTTTTTTTTTTTTTTTTTTTTTTTTTTTTTTTTTTTTTTTTTTTTTTTTTTTTTTTTTTTTTTTTTTTTTTTTTTTTTTTTTTTTTTTTTTTTTTTTTTTTTTTTTTTTTTTTTTTTTTTTTTTTTTTTTTTTTTTTTTTTTTTTTTTTTTTTTTTTTTTTTTTTTTTATTTTTTTTTTTTTTTTTTTTTTTTTTTTTTTTTTTTTTTTTTTTTTTTTTTTTTTTTTTTTTTTTTTTTTTTTTTTTTTTTTTTTTTTTTTTTTTTTTTTTTTTTTTTTTTTTTTTTTTTTTTTTTTTTTTTTTTTTTTTTTTTTTTTTTTTTTTTTTTTTTTTTTTTTTTTTTTTTTTTTTTTTTTTTTTTTTTTTTTTTTTTTTTTTTTTTTTTTTTTTTTTTTTTTTTTTTTTTTTTTTTTTTTTTTTTTTTTTTTTTTTTTTTTTTTTTTTTTTTTTTTTTTTTTTTTTTTTTTTTTTTTTTTTTTTTTTTTTTTTTTTTTTTTTTTTTTTTTTTTTTTTTTTTTTTTTTTTTTTTTTTTTTTTTTTTTTTTTTTTTTTTTTTTTTTTTTTTTTTTTTTTTTTTTTTTTTTTTTTTTTTTTTTTTTTTTTTTTTTTTTTTTTTTTTTTTTTTTTTTTTTTTTTTTTTTTTTTTTTTTTTTTTTTTTTTTTTTTTTTTTTTTTTTTTTTTTTTTTTTTTTTTTTTTTTTTTTTTTTTTTTTTTTTTTTTTTTTTTTTTTTTTTTTTTTTTTTTTTTTTTTTTTTTTTTTTTTTTTTTTTTTTTTTTTTTTTTTTTTTTTTTTTTTTTTTTTTTTTTTTTTTTTTTTTTTTTTTTTTTTTTTTTTTTTTTTTTTTTTTTTTTTTTTTTTTTTTTTTTTTTTTTTTTTTTTTTTTTTTTTTTTTTTTTTTTTTTTTTTTTTTTTTTTTTTTTTTTTTTTTTTTTTTTTTTTTTTTTTTTTTTTTTTTTTTTTTTTTTTTTTTTTTTTTTTTTTTTTTTTTTTTTTTTTTTTTTTTTTTTTTTTTTTTTTTTTTTTTTTTTTTTTTTTTTTTTTTTTTTTTTTTTTTTTTTTTTTTTTTTTTTTTTTTTTTTTTTTTTTTTTTTTTTTTTTTTTTTTTTTTTTTTTTTTTTTTTTTTTTTTTTTTTTTTTTTTTTTTTTTTTTTTTTTTTTTTTTTTTTTTTTTTTTTTTTTTTTTTTTTTTTTTTTTTTTTTTTTTTTTTTTTTTTTTTTTTTTTTTTTTTTTTTTTTTTTTTTTTTTTTTTTTTTTTTTTTTTTTTTTTTTTTTTTTTTTTTTTTTTTTTTTTTTTTTTTTTTTTTTTTTTTTTTTTTTTTTTTTTTTTTTTTTTTTTTTTTTTTTTTTTTTTTTTTTTTTTTTTTTTTTTTTTTTTTTTTTTTTTTTTTTTTTTTTTTTTTTTTTTTTTTTTTTTTTTTTTTTTTTTTTTTTTTTTTTTTTTTTTTTTTTTTTTTTTTTTTTTTTTTTTTTTTTTTTTTTTTTTTTTTTTTTTTTTTTTTTTTTTTTTTTTTTTTTTTTTTTTTTTTTTTTTTTTTTTTTTTTTTTTTTTTTTTTTTTTTTTTTTTTTTTTTTTTTTTTTTTTTTTTTTTTTTTTTTTTTTTTTTTTTTTTTTTTTTTTTTTTTTTTTTTTTTTTTTTTTTTTTTTTTTTTTTTTTTTTTTTTTTTTTTTTTTTTTTTTTTTTTTTTTTTTTTTTTTTTTTTTTTTTTTTTTTTTTTTTTTTTTTTTTTTTTTTTTTTTTTTTTTTTTTTTTTTTTTTTTTTTTTTTTTTTTTTTTTTTTTTTTTTTTTTTTTTTTTTTTTTTTTTTTTTTTTTTTTTTTTTTTTTTTTTTTTTTTTTTTTTTTTTTTTTTTTTTTTTTTTTTTTTTTTTTTTTTTTTTTTTTTTTTTTTTTTTTTTTTTTTTTTTTTTTTTTTTTTTTTTTTTTTTTTTTTTTTTTTTTTTTTTTTTTTTTTTTTTTTTTTTTTTTTTTTTTTTTTTTTTTTTTTTTTTTTTTTTTTTTTTTCTTTTTTTTTTTTTTTTTTTT
>JACBGG010000172.1:0-28586 GCA_017311315.1 Dendrocalamus latiflorus | reverse complement strand
TACCAGTGGGTAAATGGTGTTTTAATCATTTCAGTTACTAGTCTGTCTATATGTTTACCTGGAGACGTCCAGAGTATGGTGTGTGAACCTGACTGCCTCCATTCTCTTCCTCCAAAACTTTTGTGTGCTGTTGTGCTGCGCCGTCTGAACCTCGTCGACTCTTCTTCCCGGCGTGCACCGCGAAGAAGAGGAGCGGTATCTCCGAACCGTTGCTGCCGTGAAGACCTGCACGGGGGCGGCAATAAGGTTTCTGGGCAGCGCATCTGCGCGACCGCTCACTGCACTGCGACACCTTCGTTCTGCACTGCGTCAAGCCTGCGCGGCTTCCTGTTCTTCATCAGGCTAACAAGTAAGTCGTTCGTGTGCACGTTCGACTTTGTTACTATATTGTTTTTCTTCTTAATTTGTGAAGTATGATGAGTAGCTTGCTGTTGTTGTGAGTTTTGCATCATTAGTTTATTATTTCTGTCTCCTAATAAAATTTGGAATTAAAATATTGCCCACATTTCCAACATTCCAGAAACCTTATTGTGAATTTTGTTGCAATACAGAAATGGCTAATGCTTCTGATGCGATGAAACCTGAGAGGTTTTCTGGTCAGAATTTCGTAGATGGCAGACTAGAGTCAAGTTTTGGCTCATGTCTTTGGGGCTGTGGTGGGTTATCCACCCACAGTATCCATTTACGATTGAGCAGTACATGCAGTTTGAGGCTGCGAACAATACTGCTCTTGGCTGCATTCTGACTGTTCTGGCAGATCAGCTCTATGATGTGTACATGGACTACAAGTCCGCCACAGAGTTGTGGGATGCACTAGAGCAAAATATGCAGAGGCAGAGGCAGGTCGCTGGCTCTACATATGTGAGCAATTTTTCGACTTTAGCATGGATGAGGCTAAGTCCATAGTTGGACAAGCTCATGACCTCCAGCTACTAGTCGGTGAGATTGCGCACTTGGGCTGTGTGTTGCCTCCAAAGTTTGTGGCTGCGGGCATTGTTGCTAAACTCCCTGCCTCTTGGCGGGATTTTGCTACTAGCTTGAAACATAAGAGGGAAGAGATTTCTGTTGAGGATCTCATTGCAGCCCTCGATGTGGAAGAAAAGCAAGAGCAAAAGATGCACCTAGCACATCTGGCCAGAACAATGCAAATGTCATACAGAGAAAGACTGTTGCTAAGAAGTACAAATCCAACAAACCGAACAAGACAACTAGCTTTTAAGAAGAAAACTGAGAAAAGGATTTGAAGGACATCACCTGCTTTGTGTGCGGTAAAGACGGTCATATGGCGAAGGACTGTCGTTTCCGCAAAATCAGAGATGGTGAATAGCCTAAGAAGAAGGCTGTTAACGTGACCATAGGCGAGGCCTCGACTTCAGGAGGGTATGGTAATTCACCTGTTGTCTTTTCAGCTTGTCAATCCACGGATTGGTGGGTTGATACTGGAGCTAATGTTCACGTATGTTCTGATATTTCCTTGTTTTCCTCTTATCAGGCAGCAGGGGCTTCCTCCGTCCTAATGGGAAACGGGTCGCATGCTTCTGTTCTTGTGTTGGCACGGTGGATCTGAAGCTTACTTCAGGGAAGATTGTCCACTTGAAGAACGTACAGCATGCGCCTACAATAAAAAGAACCTCGCTAGTGGTTCTCTCCTATGTAGGGATGGTTATAAGCTAGTTTTTGAGTCAAATAAAATTGTAATGTCTAAGTTCGGAAAATTTGTTGGTAAAGGCTATGAGAGCGGAGGCTTGTTCCGCCTAAGTATCTTAGAGTCTTGTTATAATTTGAATGTTGCAACTGGTTCAAATAAATGTGAGGCAAATATTTGGCATTCTCGTTTCTGTCATATTGGTTTTGATAGTATTGCTAGAATGTCCAGATTAGATTTAATTCCAAAGATGTGAAATTGTCAAAGGATCAAAGTGCCAGTCATGTGTGCAAGCAAAGCAACCTCGAAAACCCTTTTAAGGGATTAGAGGATGAAAAGACTTGGCACCTTTAGATCTTATTCATTCAGATTTGTGTGAAATGAATGGATTATTGACAAAAGGAGGCAAAAGATATTTTCTAACTTTTATTGATGATGCAACACGCTACTGCTATGTGTATTTGCTGAAAAACTAAGGATGAAGCTTTAAACTACTTTAAAACTTATAAGGCCGAGGTTGAGAACCAACTAGAAAAGAAAATAAAAAGATTGAGGTCTGATCGTGGAGGAGAGTATGTCTCTCATGAATTCTCTCAATTCTGTTCTGAGCATGGAATCGTCCATGAATTTACATCCACCATATTCACCCCAATCAAACGGGGTAGCTGAGAGGAAAAACCGGACACTGACAGATTTGGTTAATGCCATGTTAGAGAGTGCCGGTATGCCTAAGGCATGGTGGGGGGAAGCTATTCTAACAGCAACTTTCGTCCTAAACAGAGTAATCACTAAAAAGAGTGAGATTACTCCGTATGAGGGATGGAAGGGGAGAAAACCTAATATTAATTTTCTGCGAACTTGGGGGTGTTTGGCAAAAGTCAATATACCATTGCAGAAAAAGAGAAAACTTGGACCAAAAACAGTCGATTGTATTTTTCTAGGATATGCACAAAATAGCACGGCCTATAGATTTTTAGTAGTTAAATCAGAAACTCCTGAGATTATTGCTAATACAATAATGGAGTCTAGAGATGCTTCATTCTTTGAGAATATCTTTCCTATGAGAACAGCAGGCAGTACTTCACGAACAGAGAATGTTCAAACTGATAATATTGAAAATGAGAATAATCAAACTTCTGAACTTCCCACCATTTCTGAACCAATATGTGATATCCCTGAGGAGGATAACAATCTAGTCGCAGAAGCTCCTCGCAGGAGCAAGAGACAAAAGGTTGAGAAAACCTTTGGTGACGACTTTATTGTATACCTCGTGGATGATGTGCCAAAGACTCTTTCAGAGGCTTATGCATCTCCTGATGCTGAGTATTGGAAAGAGGCAGTCCGTAGCGAGATGGACTCTATCATGGCTAATGGGACTTGGGAGATCACGGATCGTCCTATCGGGTGTAAACCTGTAGGATGTAAGTGGATCTTTAAAAAGAAACTAAGGCCTGATGGAACAATTGAGAAGTACAAGGCAAGACTTGTGGCCAAGGGTTACACCCAGAAAGAGGGAGAAGATTTCTTTGATACCTATTCTCCTGTCGCCAGATTAACTACCATCAGAGTGCTCCTTGCGTTAGCATCTTCCTATGGTCTACATGTTCATCAAATGGACGTGAAGACAGCTTTCCTTAATGGAGAGTTGGAGGAAGAAATCTATATGGATCAACCGGATGGTTTTGTGATTTCTGGACAGGAAAATAAAGTATGCAGATTATTGAAATCTTTGTATGGTCTAAAACAAGCACCAAAACAATGGCACGAAAAGTTTGACAAAACTTTAACATCCGCTGGCTTTGTTGTGAATGAAGCTGATAAATGTGTGTATTATCGTTATGGTGGGGGTCAAGGAGTTATCTTATGTCTGTATGTAGATGACATACTTATATTTGGAACAAATACTGCCTTAATTGACGAGGTCAAATCTTTCTTATCTCGGTGTTTTGATATGAAAGACTTGGGAGAGGCAGATGTTATTCTGAATATTAAATTGATCAAAAGCAAGGATGGGATTACTTTGAATCAATCCCATTATGCTGAGAAAATATTAAGCCGGTTTGGTTTTGAAAACTGTAAAGTTTCACCAACACCCTATGATGCGAGCATTAAGCTTCGAAAGAACCAGGGGTTAGGAAAAGATCAATTAAGATATTCACAAATTATTGGGTCACTAATGTATTTAGCTGGTGCCACAAGACCTGACATTTCATTTGCTGTGAGCAAATTAAGTCGGTTTACTTCTAACCCAGGAGATGATCACTGGGAGGCACTTGAAAGAGTGTTGCGCTACTTGAGAGGCACAACATCTTTTGGAATACATTATACTGGACACCCTTCTGTATTTAGAAGGATACAGTGACTCCAATTGGATCTCTGATGCGGATGAGATCAAAGCTACAAGTGGTTATGTATTCACTTTAGCTGGTGCTGCAGTTTCATGGAGGTCTTGCAAACAGACCATATTGACGAGGTCAACCATGGAAGCAGAACTAGTAGCACTTGATACAGCCACAGTTGAGGCTGAATGGCTGAGAGAACTTCTATTGGACTTGCCATTGGTTGAGAAACCAATACCTGCAATCCTGATGTACTGTGATAATCAAACAGTGTTGGCCAAAGTCACAAGTACAAAGGATAATATGAAATCCTCTAGACATGTGAAGCGTAGGCTTAAATCTGTCAGAAAACTAAGAAACTCCGGAGTAATTGCTGTGAACTATATTAACACTGAGAAAATCTGGCAGACCCTTTTACAAAGGGATTAGCACGGAAAGCTGATTTCTGTTGCATCCATGGACATGGGAATGAGGCCCATTTAAGTTACATCACAATGGTAACCCATACCTTCTTGATCGGAGATCCCGTGACTTAGGCAATGGGAAAAACAAATTGATGTTGTAACAAGAGAGTACATATTTATTGTACCCATGTCCTAATAAACAATATACTTTCGACTGTATGGAAGGTTGGCATAAAGCCTTAATGTATTCTGTTGTCCAAATAAGGAAAAGGTATTAGCCTGCAGGATACCTAGAAAGAATACACCTACTTGAGCTTAACTGTGTGGTCGCAGTTCACGAGAACAGGGCATTCTCTAGAAAGCTCATGAGCAGATAAGGGAGCATGACCATAAAACGCTCCGTTTAGACGTGGTTCATTGGCAGCCTAGTACTAGTTGAGATTTCAAGTGAAATCTGGTCACAAAAGGCTGTGAATTCAAGGCATAGTCCATTCATCAGCTGTGAGAAGATGAATCTTGTTATTCTAGGTGCAAGTTCAACCCGTACGGGACTTACACTAAAAGACTGGTATATTAACAGTACTTCAGCACAATATCTTTGACATATAATTCTGCTTTGGAATTGGTGGGGGATTGTTAGAAATTGGCCCAATGAGCAAGGCCCATTTCGCGAATCCCAAAGCATGCATGGTTAGTACCATATTGCTAAGGCAAGGTGAGAAAGACCAATTTATAAGGTGGAGTTCTCACCACTCCTTGAATATGGATAGAGATGGTATTAGGAGGGCTCTGGCTAGTCACACACACGCGCACGCACAGCGCGCGCGCGTATTTGCGTATTTTCGCGTGAAAATCGCGTGACTTGTGACTTGCGACGCGCGACCGTGCCGTGACGTGGCGCGCCACTTGGCAGACCAAGTCTATCTCTATTTTTGCTAAATCCTGCACCACTATCTCTCTGTTTGAATGAGATTCAAACATTTGAATGGGGCTTTATTGGGTTTGATGACAGACAGTGTAACTGACTGGTTGAATGTGTCAGTTACCAGTGGGTAAATGGCTGTTTTAATCATGTCAGTTACTAGTCTGTCTATTTGTATGCCTGGAGACGTCCAGAGTAGGGGTGACAAACTGACTGCCTCCATTCTCTTTCTCAAAATTTTTTGTGCTGTTGTGCTGCGCCGTCTGAACTTCGTCGACTCTTCTTCCCGGCGTGCACCGCGAAGAAGAGGAGCGGTATCTCCGAACCATTGCTGCCGTGAAGACTTGCACGGGGGCGGCAATAAGGTTTCTGGGCAGCGCATCTGCGCGACCGCTCACTGCACTGCGACACCTTCGTTCTGCACTGCGTCAAGCCTGCGCGGCTTCCTGTTCTTCATCAGGCTAACAAGTAAGTCGTTCGTGCGCACGTTCGACTTTGTTACTATATTGTTTTTCTTGTGTAATTTGTGAAGTATGATGAGTAGCTTGCTGTTGGTTGTGAGTTTTGCATCATTAGTTTATTATTTCTGTCTCCTAATAAAACTTGGAATTAAAATATTGCCCACATTTCCAACATTCCAGAAACCTTATTGTGAATTTTGTTGCAATACAGAAATGGCTAATGCTTCTGATGCGATGAAACCTGAGAGGTTTTCTGGTCAGAATTTCCGTAGATGGCAGACTAGAGTCAAGTTTTGGCTCATGTCTTTGGGGCTGTGGTGGGTTATCCACCCACAGTATCCATTTACGATTGAGCAGTACATGCAGTTTGAGGCTGCAAATAATACTGCTCTTGGCTGCATTCTGACTGTTCTGGCAGATCAGCTCTATGATGTGTACATGGACTACAAGTCCGCCACAGAGTTGTGGGATGCACTAGAGCAAAAATATGCAGAGGCAGAGGCAGGTCGCTGGCTCTACATATGTGAGCAATTTTTCGACTTTAGCATGGATGAGGCTAAGTCCATAGTTGGACAAGCTCATGACCTCCAGCTACTAGTCGGTGAGATTGCGCATTTGGGCTGTGTGTTGCCTCCAAAGTTTGTGGCTGCGGGCATTGCTGCTAAACTCCCTACCTCCTGGCGGGATTTTGCTACTAGCTTGAAACATAAGAGGGAAGAGATTTCTGTTGAGGATCTCATTGCAGCCCTTGATGTGGAAGAAAAAGCAAGAGCAAAAGATGCCCCTAGCACATCTGGCCAGAACAATGCAAATGTCATACAAAGAAAGACTGTTGCTAAGAAGTACAAATCCAACAAACCGAACAAGACAACTAGCTTTAAGAAGAAAACTGAGAAAAAGGATTTGAAGGACATCACCTGCTTTGTGTGCGGTAAAGACGGTCATATGGCGAAGGACTGTCGTTTCCGCAAAATCAGAGATGGTGAACAGCCTAAGAAGAAGGCTGTTAACGTGACCATAGGCGAGGCCTCGACTTCAGGAGGGTATGGTAATTCACCTGTTGTCTTTTCAGCTTGTCAATCCACTGATTGGTGGGTTGATACTGGAGCTAATGTTCACGTATGTTCTGATATTTCCTTGTTTTCCTCTTATCAGGCAGCAGGGGCTTCCTCCGTCCTAATGGGAAACGGGTCGCATGCTTTTGTTCTTGGTGTTGGCACGGTGGATCTGAAGCTTACTTCAGGAAAGATTGTCCACTTGAAGAACGTACAGCATGCGCCTACAATAAAGAAGAACCTCGCTAGTGGTTCTCTTCTATGCAGGGATGGTTATAAGCTAGTTTTTGAGTCAAATAAAATTGTAATGTCTAAGTTCGGAAAATTTGTTGGTAAAGGCTATGAGAGCGGAGGCTTGTTCCGCCTAAGTATCTTAGAGTCTTGTTATAATTTGAATGTTGCAACTGGTTCAAATAAATGTGAGGCAAATATTTGGCATTCTCGTTTCTGTCATATTGGTTTTGATAGTATTGCTAGAATGTCCAGATTAGATTTAATTCCAAAATGCGAAATTGTCAAAGGATCAAAGTGCCAGTCATGTGTGCAAGCAAAGCAACCTCGAAAACCTTTTAAGGGATTAGAGGATGAAAAGGACTTGGCACCTTTAGATCTTATTCATTCAGACTTGTGTGAAATGAATGGATTATTGACAAAAGGAGGCAAAAGATATTTTCTAACTTTTATTGATGATGCAACACGCTACTGCTATGTGTATTTGCTGAAAACTAAAGATGAAGCTTTAAACTACTTTAAAACTTATAAGGCCGAGGTTGAGAACCAACTAGAAAAGAAGATAAAAAGATTAAGGTCTGATCGTGGAGGAGAGTATGTCTCTCATGAATTCTCCCAATTCTGTTCTGAGCATGGAATAGTCCATGAATTTACACCACCATATTCACCCCAATCAAACGGGGTAGCTGAGAGGAAAAACCGGACACTGACAGATTTGGTTAATGCCATGTTAGAGAGTGCCGGTATGCCTAAGGCATGGTGGGGGGAAGCTATTTTAACAGCAACTTTCGTCCTAAACAGAGTAATCAATAAAAAGAGTGAGATTACTCCGTATGAGGGATGGAAGGGGAGAAAACCTAATATTAATTTTCTGCGAACTTGGGGGTGTTTGGCAAAAGTCAATATACCATTGCAGAAAAAGAGAAAACTTGGACCAAAAACAGTCGATTGTATTTTTCTAGGATATGCACAAAACAGCACGGCCTATAGATTTTTAGTAGTTAATTCAGAAACTCCTGAGATTATTGCAAATACAATAATGGAGTCTAGAGATGCTTCATTCTTTGAGAATATCTTTCCTATGAGAACAGCAGGCAGTACTTCACAAACAGAGAATGTTCAAACTGATAATATTGAAAATGAGAATAATCAAACTTCTGAACTTCCCACCATTTCTGAACCAATATGTGATATCCCTGAGGAGGATAACAATCTAGTCGCAGAAGCTCCTCGCAGGAGCAAGAGACAAAAGGTTGAGAAAACTTTTGGTGACGACTTTATTGTATACCTCGTGGATGATGTGCCAAAGACTCTTCCAGAGGCTTATGCATCTCATGATGCTGAGTATTGGAAAGAGGCAGTCCGTAGCGAGATGGATTCTATCATGGCTAATGGGACTTGGGAGATCACGGATCGTCCTATCGGGTGTAAACCTGTAGGATGTAAGTGGATCTTTAAAAAGAAACTAAGGCCTGATGGAACAATTGAGAAGTACAAGGCAAGACTTGTGGCCAAGGGTTACACCCAGAAAGAGGGAGAAGATTTCTTTGATACCTATTCTCCTGTCGCCAGATTAACTACCATCAGAGTGCTCCTTGCATTAGCATCTTCCTATGGTCTACATGTTCATCAAATGGACGTGAAGACAGCTTTCCTTAATGGAGAGTTGGAGGAAGAAATCTATATGGATCAACCGGATGGTTTTGTGATTTCTGGACAGGAAAATAAAGTATGCAGATTATTGAAATCTTTGTATGGTCTAAAACAAGCACCAAAACAATGGCACGAAAAGTTTGACAAAACTTTAACATCCGCTGGCTTTGTTGTGAATGAAGCTGATAAATGTGTGTATTATCGTTATGGTGGGGGTCAAGGAGTTATCTTATGTTTGTATGTAGATGACATACTTATATTTGGAACAAATACTGCCTTAATTGACGAGGTCAAATCTTTCTTATCTCGGTGTTTTGATATGAAAGACTTGGGAGAGGCAGATGTTATTCTGAATATTAAATTGATCAAAAGTAAAGATGGGATTACTTTGAATCAATCCCATTATGCTGAGAAAATATTAAGCCGGTTTGGTTTTGAAAACTGTAAAGTTTCACCAACACCCTATGATGCGAGCATTAAGCTTCGAAAGAACCAGGGGTTAGGAAAAGATCAATTAAGATATTCACAAATTATTGGGTCACTAATGTATTTAGCTGGTGCCACAAGACCTGACATTTCATTTGCTGTGAGCAAATTAAGTCGGTTTACTTCTAACCCAGGAGATGATCACTGGGAGGCACTTGAAAGAGTGTTGCGCTACTTGAGAGGCACAACATCTTTTGGAATACATTATACTGGACATCCTTCTGTTTTAGAAGGATACAGTGACTCCAATTGGATCTCTGATGCGGATGAGATCAAAGCTACAAGTGGTTATGTATTCACTTTAGCTGGTGCTGCAGTTTCATGGAGGTCTTGCAAACCGACCATATTGACGAGGTCAACCATGGAAGCAGAACTAGTAGCACTTGATACAGCCACAGTTGAGGCTGAATGGCTGAGAGAACTTCTATTGGACTTGCCATTGGTTGAGAAACCAATACCTGCAATCCTGATGTACTGTGATAATCAAACAGTGTTGGCCAAAGTCACAAGTACAAAGGATAATATG
This sequence comes from Dendrocalamus latiflorus, assembly GCA_017311315.1. Classification (NCBI taxonomy): domain Eukaryota; kingdom Viridiplantae; phylum Streptophyta; class Magnoliopsida; order Poales; family Poaceae; genus Dendrocalamus; species Dendrocalamus latiflorus. The sequence continues at coordinate 18,864 of JACBGG010000172.1, read as the reverse complement.
AAATCCTCTAGACATGTGAAGCGTAGGCTTAAATCTGTCAGAAAACTAAGAAACTCCGGAGTAATTGCTGTGAACTATATTAACACTGAGAAAATCTGGCAGACCCTTTTACAAAGGGATTAGCACGGAAAGCGATTTCTGTTGCATCCATGGACATGGGAATGAGGCCCATTTAAGTTACATCACAATGGTAACCCATACCTTCTTGATCGGAGATCCCGTGACTTAGGCAATGGGAAAAACAAATTGATGTTGTAACAAGAGAGTACATATTTATTGTACCCATGTCCTAATAAACAATATACTTTCGACTGTATGGAAGGTTGGCATAAAGCCTTAATGTATTCTGTTGTCCAAATAAGGAAAAGGTATTAGCCTGCAGGATACCTAGAAAGAATACACCTACTTGAGCTTAACTGTGTGGTCGCAGTTCACGAGAACAGGGCATTCTCTAGAAAGCTCATGAGCAGATAAGGGAGCATGACCATAAAACGCTCCGTTTAGACGTGGTTCATTGGCAGCCTAGTACTAGTTGAGATTTCAAGTGAAATCTGGTCACAAAAGGCTGTGAATTCAAGGCATAGTCCATTCATCAGCTGTGAGAAGATGAATCTTGTTATTCTAGGTGCAAGTTCAACCCGTACGGGACTTACACTAAAAGACTGGTATATTAACAGTACTTCAGCACAATATCTTTGACATATAATTCTGCTTTGGAATTGGTGGGGGATTGTTAGAAATTGGCCCAATGAGCAAGGCCCATTTCGCGAATCCCAAAGCATGCATGGTTAGTACCATATTGCTAAGGCAAGGTGAGAAAGACCAATTTATAAGGTGGAGTTCTCACCACTCCTTGAATATGGATAGAGATGGTATTAGGAGGGCTCTGGCTAGTCACACACACGCGCACGCACGCGCGCGCGCGTATCCGCGTATTTTCGCGTGAAAATCGCGTGACTTGTGACTTGCGACGCGCGACCGTGCCGTGACGTGGCGCGCCACTTGGCAGACCAAGTCTATCTCTATTTTTGCTAAATCCTGCACCACTATCTCTCTGTTTGAATGAGATTCAAACATTTGAATGGGGCTTTATTGGGTTTGATGACAGACAGTGTAACTGACTGGTTGAATGTGTCAGTTACCAGTGGGTAAATGGCTGTTTTAATCATGTCAGTTACTAGTCTGTCTATTTGTATGCCTGGAGACGTCCAGAGTAGGGGTGACAAACTGACTGCCTCCATTCTCTTTCTCAAAATTTTTTGTGCTGTTGTGCTGCGCCGTCTGAACTTCGTCGACTCTTCTTCCCGGCGTGCACCGCGAAGAAGAGGAGCGGTATCTCCGAACCATTGCTGCCGTGAAGACTTGCACGGGGGCGGCAATAAGGTTTCTGGGCAGCGCATCTGCGCGACCGCTCACTGCACTGCGACACCTTCGTTCTGCACTGCGTCAAGCCTGCGCGGCTTCCTGTTCTTCATCAGGCTAACAAGTAAGTCGTTCGTGCGCACGTTCGACTTTGTTACTATATTGTTTTTCTTGTGTAATTTGTGAAGTATGATGAGTAGCTTGCTGTTGGTTGTGAGTTTTGCATCATTAGTTTATTATTTCTGTCTCCTAATAAAACTTGGAATTAAAATATTGCCCACATTTCCAACATTCCAGAAACCTTATTGTGAATTTTGTTGCAATACAGAAATGGCTAATGCTTCTGATGCGATGAAACCTGAGAGGTTTTCTGGTCAGAATTTCCGTAGATGGCAGACTAGAGTCAAGTTTTGGCTCATGTCTTTGGGGCTGTGGTGGGTTATCCACCCACAGTATCCATTTACGATTGAGCAGTACATGCAGTTTGAGGCTGCAAATAATACTGCTCTTGGCTGCATTCTGACTGTTCTGGCAGATCAGCTCTATGATGTGTACATGGACTACAAGTCCGCCACAGAGTTGTGGGATGCACTAGAGCAAAAATATGCAGAGGCAGAGGCAGGTCGCTGGCTCTACATATGTGAGCAATTTTTCGACTTTAGCATGGATGAGGCTAAGTCCATAGTTGGACAAGCTCATGACCTCCAGCTACTAGTCGGTGAGATTGCGCATTTGGGCTGTGTGTTGCCTCCAAAGTTTGTGGCTGCGGGCATTGCTGCTAAACTCCCTACCTCCTGGCGGGATTTTGCTACTAGCTTGAAACATAAGAGGGAAGAGATTTCTGTTGAGGATCTCATTGCAGCCCTTGATGTGGAAGAAAAAGCAAGAGCAAAAGATGCCCTAGCACATCTGGCCAGAACAATGCAAATGTCATACAAAGAAAGACTGTTGCTAAGAAGTACAAATCCAACAAACCGAACAAGACAACTAGCTTTAAGAAGAAAACTGAGAAAAAGGATTTGAAGGACATCACCTGCTTTGTGTGCGGTAAAGACGGTCATATGGCGAAGGACTGTCGTTTCCGCAAAATCAGAGATGGTGAACAGCCTAAGAAGAAGGCTGTTAACGTGACCATAGGCGAGGCCTCGACTTCAGGAGGGTATGGTAATTCACCTGTTGTCTTTTCAGCTTGTCAATCCACTGATTGGTGGGTTGATACTGGAGCTAATGTTCACGTATGTTCTGATATTTCCTTGTTTTCCTCTTATCAGGCAGCAGGGGCTTCCTCCGTCCTAATGGGAAACGGGTCGCATGCTTTTGTTCTTGGTGTTGGCACGGTGGATCTGAAGCTTACTTCAGGAAAGATTGTCCACTTGAAGAACGTACAGCATGCGCCTACAATAAAGAAGAACCTCGCTAGTGGTTCTCTTCTATGCAGGGATGGTTATAAGCTAGTTTTTGAGTCAAATAAAATTGTAATGTCTAAGTTCGGAAAATTTGTTGGTAAAGGCTATGAGAGCGGAGGCTTGTTCCGCCTAAGTATCTTAGAGTCTTGTTATAATTTGAATGTTGCAACTGGTTCAAATAAATGTGAGGCAAATATTTGGCATTCTCGTTTCTGTCATATTGGTTTTGATAGTATTGCTAGAATGTCCAGATTAGATTTAATTCCAAAATGCGAAATTGTCAAAGGATCAAAGTGCCAGTCATGTGTGCAAGCAAAGCAACCTCGAAAACCTTTTAAGGGATTAGAGGATGAAAAGGACTTGGCACCTTTAGATCTTATTCATTCAGACTTGTGTGAAATGAATGGATTATTGACAAAAGGAGGCAAAAGATATTTTCTAACTTTTATTGATGATGCAACACGCTACTGCTATGTGTATTTGCTGAAAACTAAAGATGAAGCTTTAAACTACTTTAAAACTTATAAGGCCGAGGTTGAGAACCAACTAGAAAAGAAGATAAAAAGATTAAGGTCTGATCGTGGAGGAGAGTATGTCTCTCATGAATTCTCCCAATTCTGTTCTGAGCATGGAATAGTCCATGAATTTACACCACCATATTCACCCCAATCAAACGGGGTAGCTGAGAGGAAAAACCGGACACTGACAGATTTGGTTAATGCCATGTTAGAGAGTGCCGGTATGCCTAAGGCATGGTGGGGGGAAGCTATTTTAACAGCAACTTTCGTCCTAAACAGAGTAATCAATAAAAAGAGTGAGATTACTCCGTATGAGGGATGGAAGGGGAGAAAACCTAATATTAATTTTCTGCGAACTTGGGGGTGTTTGGCAAAAGTCAATATACCATTGCAGAAAAAGAGAAAACTTGGACCAAAAACAGTCGATTGTATTTTTCTAGGATATGCACAAAACAGCACGGCCTATAGATTTTTAGTAGTTAATTCAGAAACTCCTGAGATTATTGCAAATACAATAATGGAGTCTAGAGATGCTTCATTCTTTGAGAATATCTTTCCTATGAGAACAGCAGGCAGTACTTCACAAACAGAGAATGTTCAAACTGATAATATTGAAAATGAGAATAATCAAACTTCTGAACTTCCCACCATTTCTGAACCAATATGTGATATCCCTGAGGAGGATAACAATCTAGTCGCAGAAGCTCCTCGCAGGAGCAAGAGACAAAAGGTTGAGAAAACTTTTGGTGACGACTTTATTGTATACCTCGTGGATGATGTGCCAAAGACTCTTCCAGAGGCTTATGCATCTCATGATGCTGAGTATTGGAAAGAGGCAGTCCGTAGCGAGATGGATTCTATCATGGCTAATGGGACTTGGGAGATCACGGATCGTCCTATCGGGTGTAAACCTGTAGGATGTAAGTGGATCTTTAAAAAGAAACTAAGGCCTGATGGAACAATTGAGAAGTACAAGGCAAGACTTGTGGCCAAGGGTTACACCCAGAAAGAGGGAGAAGATTTCTTTGATACCTATTCTCCTGTCGCCAGATTAACTACCATCAGAGTGCTCCTTGCATTAGCATCTTCCTATGGTCTACATGTTCATCAAATGGACGTGAAGACAGCTTTCCTTAATGGAGAGTTGGAGGAAGAAATCTATATGGATCAACCGGATGGTTTTGTGATTTCTGGACAGGAAAATAAAGTATGCAGATTATTGAAATCTTTGTATGGTCTAAAACAAGCACCAAAACAATGGCACGAAAAGTTTGACAAAACTTTAACATCCGCTGGCTTTGTTGTGAATGAAGCTGATAAATGTGTGTATTATCGTTATGGTGGGGGTCAAGGAGTTATCTTATGTTTGTATGTAGATGACATACTTATATTTGGAACAAATACTGCCTTAATTGACGAGGTCAAATCTTTCTTATCTCGGTGTTTTGATATGAAAGACTTGGGAGAGGCAGATGTTATTCTGAATATTAAATTGATCAAAAGTAAAGATGGGATTACTTTGAATCAATCCCATTATGCTGAGAAAATATTAAGCCGGTTTGGTTTTGAAAACTGTAAAGTTTCACCAACACCCTATGATGCGAGCATTAAGCTTCGAAAGAACCAGGGGTTAGGAAAAGATCAATTAAGATATTCACAAATTATTGGGTCACTAATGTATTTAGCTGGTGCCACAAGACCTGACATTTCATTTGCTGTGAGCAAATTAAGTCGGTTTACTTCTAACCCAGGAGATGATCACTGGGAGGCACTTGAAAGAGTGTTGCGCTACTTGAGAGGCACAACATCTTTTGGAATACATTATACTGGACATCCTTCTGTTTTAGAAGGATACAGTGACTCCAATTGGATCTCTGATGCGGATGAGATCAAAGCTACAAGTGGTTATGTATTCACTTTAGCTGGTGCTGCAGTTTCATGGAGGTCTTGCAAACCGACCATATTGACGAGGTCAACCATGGAAGCAGAACTAGTAGCACTTGATACAGCCACAGTTGAGGCTGAATGGCTGAGAGAACTTCTATTGGACTTGCCATTGGTTGAGAAACCAATACCTGCAATCCTGATGTACTGTGATAATCAAACAGTGTTGGCCAAAGTCACAAGTACAAAGGATAATATGAAATCCTCTAGACATGTGAAGCGTAGGCTTAAATCTGTCAGAAAACTAAGAAACTCCGGAGTAATTGCTGTGAACTATATTAACACTGAGAAAATCTGGCAGACCCTTTTACAAAGGGATTAGCACGGAAAGCGATTTCTGTTGCATCCATGGACATGGGAATGAGGCCCATTTAAGTTACATCACAATGGTAACCCATACCTTCTTGATCGGAGATCCCGTGACTTAGGCAATGGGAAAAACAAATTGATGTTGTAACAAGAGAGTACATATTTATTGTACCCATGTCCTAATAAACAATATACTTTCGACTGTATGGAAGGTTGGCATAAAGCCTTAATGTATTCTGTTGTCCAAATAAGGAAAAGGTATTAGCCTGCAGGATACCTAGAAAGAATACACCTACTTGAGCTTAACTGTGTGGTCGCAGTTCACGAGAACAGGGCATTCTCTAGAAAGCTCATGAGCAGATAAGGGAGCATGACCATAAAACGCTCCGTTTAGACGTGGTTCATTGGCAGCCTAGTACTAGTTGAGATTTCAAGTGAAATCTGGTCACAAAAGGCTGTGAATTCAAGGCATAGTCCATTCATCAGCTGTGAGAAGATGAATCTTGTTATTCTAGGTGCAAGTTCAACCCGTACGGGACTTACACTAAAAGACTGGTATATTAACAGTACTTCAGCACAATATCTTTGACATATAATTCTGCTTTGGAATTGGTGGGGGATTGTTAGAAATTGGCCCAATGAGCAAGGCCCATTTCGCGAATCCCAAAGCATGCATGGTTAGTACCATATTGCTAAGGCAAGGTGAGAAAGACCAATTTATAAGGTGGAGTTCTCACCACTCCTTGAATATGGATAGAGATGGTATTAGGAGGGCTCTGGCTAGTCACACACACGCGCACGCACGCGCGCGCGCGTATCCGCGTATTTTCGCGTGAAAATCGCGTGACTTGTGACTTGCGACGCGCGACCGTGCCGTGACGTGGCGCGCCACTTGGCAGACCAAGTCTATCTCTATTTTTGCTAAATCCTGCACCACTATCTCTCTGTTTGAATGAGATTCAAACATTTGAATGGGGCTTTATTGGGTTTGATGACAGACAGTGTAACTGACTGGTTGAATGTGTCAGTTACCAGTGGGTAAATGGCTGTTTTAATCATGTCAGTTACTAGTCTGTCTATTTGTATGCCTGGAGACGTCCAGAGTAGGGGTGACAAACTGACTGCCTCCATTCTCTTTCTCAAAATTTTTTGTGCTGTTGTGCTGCGCCGTCTGAACTTCGTCGACTCTTCTTCCCGGCGTGCACCGCGAAGAAGAGGAGCGGTATCTCCGAACCATTGCTGCCGTGAAGACTTGCACGGGGGCGGCAATAAGGTTTCTGGGCAGCGCATCTGCGCGACCGCTCACTGCACTGCGACACCTTCGTTCTGCACTGCGTCAAGCCTGCGCGGCTTCCTGTTCTTCATCAGGCTAACAAGTAAGTCGTTCGTGCGCACGTTCGACTTTGTTACTATATTGTTTTTCTTGTGTAATTTGTGAAGTATGATGAGTAGCTTGCTGTTGGTTGTGAGTTTTGCATCATTAGTTTATTATTTCTGTCTCCTAATAAAACTTGGAATTAAAATATTGCCCACATTTCCAACATTCCAGAAACCTTATTGTGAATTTTGTTGCAATACAGAAATGGCTAATGCTTCTGATGCGATGAAACCTGAGAGGTTTTCTGGTCAGAATTTCCGTAGATGGCAGACTAGAGTCAAGTTTTGGCTCATGTCTTTGGGGCTGTGGTGGGTTATCCACCCACAGTATCCATTTACGATTGAGCAGTACATGCAGTTTGAGGCTGCAAATAATACTGCTCTTGGCTGCATTCTGACTGTTCTGGCAGATCAGCTCTATGATGTGTACATGGACTACAAGTCCGCCACAGAGTTGTGGGATGCACTAGAGCAAAAATATGCAGAGGCAGAGGCAGGTCGCTGGCTCTACATATGTGAGCAATTTTTCGACTTTAGCATGGATGAGGCTAAGTCCATAGTTGGACAAGCTCATGACCTCCAGCTACTAGTCGGTGAGATTGCGCATTTGGGCTGTGTGTTGCCTCCAAAGTTTGTGGCTGCGGGCATTGCTGCTAAACTCCCTACCTCCTGGCGGGATTTTGCTACTAGCTTGAAACATAAGAGGGAAGAGATTTCTGTTGAGGATCTCATTGCAGCCCTTGATGTGGAAGAAAAAGCAAGAGCAAAAGATGCCCCTAGCACATCTGGCCAGAACAATGCAAATGTCATACAAAGAAAGACTGTTGCTAAGAAGTACAAATCCAACAAACCGAACAAGACAACTAGCTTTAAGAAGAAAACTGAGAAAAAGGATTTGAAGGACATCACCTGCTTTGTGTGCGGTAAAGACGGTCATATGGCGAAGGACTGTCGTTTCCGCAAAATCAGAGATGGTGAACAGCCTAAGAAGAAGGCTGTTAACGTGACCATAGGCGAGGCCTCGACTTCAGGAGGGTATGGTAATTCACCTGTTGTCTTTTCAGCTTGTCAATCCACTGATTGGTGGGTTGATACTGGAGCTAATGTTCACGTATGTTCTGATATTTCCTTGTTTTCCTCTTATCAGGCAGCAGGGGCTTCCTCCGTCCTAATGGGAAACGGGTCGCATGCTTTTGTTCTTGGTGTTGGCACGGTGGATCTGAAGCTTACTTCAGGAAAGATTGTCCACTTGAAGAACGTACAGCATGCGCCTACAATAAAGAAGAACCTCGCTAGTGGTTCTCTTCTATGCAGGGATGGTTATAAGCTAGTTTTTGAGTCAAATAAAATTGTAATGTCTAAGTTCGGAAAATTTGTTGGTAAAGGCTATGAGAGCGGAGGCTTGTTCCGCCTAAGTATCTTAGAGTCTTGTTATAATTTGAATGTTGCAACTGGTTCAAATAAATGTGAGGCAAATATTTGGCATTCTCGTTTCTGTCATATTGGTTTTGATAGTATTGCTAGAATGTCCAGATTAGATTTAATTCCAAAATGCGAAATTGTCAAAGGATCAAAGTGCCAGTCATGTGTGCAAGCAAAGCAACCTCGAAAACCTTTTAAGGGATTAGAGGATGAAAAGGACTTGGCACCTTTAGATCTTATTCATTCAGACTTGTGTGAAATGAATGGATTATTGACAAAAGGAGGCAAAAGATATTTTCTAACTTTTATTGATGATGCAACACGCTACTGCTATGTGTATTTGCTGAAAACTAAAGATGAAGCTTTAAACTACTTTAAAACTTATAAGGCCGAGGTTGAGAACCAACTAGAAAAGAAGATAAAAAGATTAAGGTCTGATCGTGGAGGAGAGTATGTCTCTCATGAATTCTCCCAATTCTGTTCTGAGCATGGAATAGTCCATGAATTTACACCACCATATTCACCCCAATCAAACGGGGTAGCTGAGAGGAAAAACCGGACACTGACAGATTTGGTTAATGCCATGTTAGAGAGTGCCGGTATGCCTAAGGCATGGTGGGGGGAAGCTATTTTAACAGCAACTTTCGTCCTAAACAGAGTAATCAATAAAAAGAGTGAGATTACTCCGTATGAGGGATGGAAGGGGAGAAAACCTAATATTAATTTTCTGCGAACTTGGGGGTGTTTGGCAAAAGTCAATATACCATTGCAGAAAAAGAGAAAACTTGGACCAAAAACAGTCGATTGTATTTTTCTAGGATATGCACAAAACAGCACGGCCTATAGATTTTTAGTAGTTAATTCAGAAACTCCTGAGATTATTGCAAATACAATAATGGAGTCTAGAGATGCTTCATTCTTTGAGAATATCTTTCCTATGAGAACAGCAGGCAGTACTTCACAAACAGAGAATGTTCAAACTGGATAATATTGAAAATGAGAATAATCAAACTTCTGAACTTCCCACCATTTCTGAACCAATATGTGATATCCCTGAGGAGGATAACAATCTAGTCGCAGAAGCTCCTCGCAGGAGCAAGAGACAAAAGGTTGAGAAAACTTTTGGTGACGACTTTATTGTATACCTCGTGGATGATGTGCCAAAGACTCTTCCAGAGGCTTATGCATCTCATGATGCTGAGTATTGGAAAGAGGCAGTCCGTAGCGAGATGGATTCTATCATGGCTAATGGGACTTGGGAGATCACGGATCGTCCTATCGGGTGTAAACCTGTAGGATGTAAGTGGATCTTTAAAAAGAAACTAAGGCCTGATGGAACAATTGAGAAGTACAAGGCAAGACTTGTGGCCAAGGGTTACACCCAGAAAGAGGGAGAAGATTTCTTTGATACCTATTCTCCTGTCGCCAGATTAACTACCATCAGAGTGCTCCTTGCATTAGCATCTTCCTATGGTCTACATGTTCATCAAATGGACGTGAAGACAGCTTTCCTTAATGGAGAGTTGGAGGAAGAAATCTATATGGATCAACCGGATGGTTTTGTGATTTCTGGACAGGAAAATAAAGTATGCAGATTATTGAAATCTTTGTATGGTCTAAAACAAGCACCAAAACAATGGCACGAAAAGTTTGACAAAACTTTAACATCCGCTGGCTTTGTTGTGAATGAAGCTGATAAATGTGTGTATTATCGTTATGGTGGGGGTCAAGGAGTTATCTTATGTTTGTATGTAGATGACATACTTATATTTGGAACAAATACTGCCTTAATTGACGAGGTCAAATCTTTCTTATCTCGGTGTTTTGATATGAAAGACTTGGGAGAGGCAGATGTTATTCTGAATATTAAATTGATCAAAAGTAAAGATGGGATTACTTTGAATCAATCCCATTATGCTGAGAAAATATTAAGCCGGTTTGGTTTTGAAAACTGTAAAGTTTCACCAACACCCTATGATGCGAGCATTAAGCTTCGAAAGAACCAGGGGTTAGGAAAAGATCAATTAAGATATTCACAAATTATTGGGTCACTAATGTATTTAGCTGGTGCCACAAGACCTGACATTTCATTTGCTGTGAGCAAATTAAGTCGGTTTACTTCTAACCCAGGAGATGATCACTGGGAGGCACTTGAAAGAGTGTTGCGCTACTTGAGAGGCACAACATCTTTTGGAATACATTATACTGGACATCCTTCTGTTTTAGAAGGATACAGTGACTCCAATTGGATCTCTGATGCGGATGAGATCAAAGCTACAAGTGGTTATGTATTCACTTTAGCTGGTGCTGCAGTTTCATGGAGGTCTTGCAAACCGACCATATTGACGAGGTCAACCATGGAAGCAGAACTAGTAGCACTTGATACAGCCACAGTTGAGGCTGAATGGCTGAGAGAACTTCTATTGGACTTGCCATTGGTTGAGAAACCAATACCTGCAATCCTGATGTACTGTGATAATCAAACAGTGTTGGCCAAAGTCACAAGTACAAAGGATAATATGAAATCCTCTAGACATGTGAAGCGTAGGCTTAAATCTGTCAGAAAACTAAGAAACTCCGGAGTAATTGCTGTGAACTATATTAACACTGAGAAAATCTGGCAGACCCTTTTACAAAGGGATTAGCACGGAAAGCGATTTCTGTTGCATCCATGGACATGGGAATGAGGCCCATTTAAGTTACATCACAATGGTAACCCATACCTTCTTGATCGGAGATCCCGTGACTTAGGCAATGGGAAAAACAAATTGATGTTGTAACAAGAGAGTACATATTTATTGTACCCATGTCCTAATAAACAATATACTTTCGACTGTATGGAAGGTTGGCATAAAGCCTTAATGTATTCTGTTGTCCAAATAAGGAAAAGGTATTAGCCTGCAGGATACCTAGAAAGAATACACCTACTTGAGCTTAACTGTGTGGTCGCAGTTCACGAGAACAGGGCATTCTCTAGAAAGCTCATGAGCAGATAAGGGAGCATGACCATAAAACGCTCCGTTTAGACGTGGTTCATTGGCAGCCTAGTACTAGTTGAGATTTCAAGTGAAATCTGGTCACAAAAGGCTGTGAATTCAAGGCATAGTCCATTCATCAGCTGTGAGAAGATGAATCTTGTTATTCTAGGTGCAAGTTCAACCCGTACGGGACTTACACTAAAAGACTGGTATATTAACAGTACTTCAGCACAATATCTTTGACATATAATTCTGCTTTGGAATTGGTGGGGGATTGTTAGAAATTGGCCCAATGAGCAAGGCCCATTTCGCGAATCCCAAAGCATGCATGGTTAGTACCATATTGCTAAGGCAAGGTGAGAAAGACCAATTTATAAGGTGGAGTTCTCACCACTCCTTGAATATGGATAGAGATGGTATTAGGAGGGCTCTGGCTAGTCACACACACGCGCACGCACGCGCGCGCGCGTATCCGCGTATTTTCGCGTGAAAATCGCGTGACTTGTGACTTGCGACGCGCGACCGTGCCGTGACGTGGCGCGCCACTTGGCAGACCAAGTCTATCTCTATTTTTGCTAAATCCTGCACCACTATCTCTCTGTTTGAATGAGATTCAAACATTTGAATGGGGCTTTATTGGGTTTGATGACAGACAGTGTAACTGACTGGTTGAATGTGTCAGTTACCAGTGGGTAAATGGCTGTTTTAATCATGTCAGTTACTAGTCTGTCTATTTGTATGCCTGGAGACGTCCAGAGTAGGGGTGACAAACTGACTGCCTCCATTCTCTTTCTCAAAATTTTTTGTGCTGTTGTGCTGCGCCGTCTGAACTTCGTCGACTCTTCTTCCCGGCGTGCACCGCGAAGAAGAGGAGCGGTATCTCCGAACCATTGCTGCCGTGAAGACTTGCACGGGGGCGGCAATAAGGTTTCTGGGCAGCGCATCTGCGCGACCGCTCACTGCACTGCGACACCTTCGTTCTGCACTGCGTCAAGCCTGCGCGGCTTCCTGTTCTTCATCAGGCTAACAAGTAAGTCGTTCGTGCGCACGTTCGACTTTGTTACTATATTGTTTTTCTTGTGTAATTTGTGAAGTATGATGAGTAGCTTGCTGTTGGTTGTGAGTTTTGCATCATTAGTTTATTATTTCTGTCTCCTAATAAAACTTGGAATTAAAATATTGCCCACATTTCCAACATTCCAGAAACCTTATTGTGAATTTTGTTGCAATACAGAAATGGCTAATGCTTCTGATGCGATGAAACCTGAGAGGTTTTCTGGTCAGAATTTCCGTAGATGGCAGACTAGAGTCAAGTTTTGGCTCATGTCTTTGGGGCTGTGGTGGGTTATCCACCCACAGTATCCATTTACGATTGAGCAGTACATGCAGTTTGAGGCTGCAAATAATACTGCTCTTGGCTGCATTCTGACTGTTCTGGCAGATCAGCTCTATGATGTGTACATGGACTACAAGTCCGCCACAGAGTTGTGGGATGCACTAGAGCAAAAATATGCAGAGGCAGAGGCAGGTCGCTGGCTCTACATATGTGAGCAATTTTTCGACTTTAGCATGGATGAGGCTAAGTCCATAGTTGGACAAGCTCATGACCTCCAGCTACTAGTCGGTGAGATTGCGCATTTGGGCTGTGTGTTGCCTCCAAAGTTTGTGGCTGCGGGCATTGCTGCTAAACTCCCTACCTCCTGGCGGGATTTTGCTACTAGCTTGAAACATAAGAGGGAAGAGATTTCTGTTGAGGATCTCATTGCAGCCCTTGATGTGGAAGAAAAAGCAAGAGCAAAAGATGCCCCTAGCACATCTGGCCAGAACAATGCAAATGTCATACAAAGAAAGACTGTTGCTAAGAAGTACAAATCCAACAAACCGAACAAGACAACTAGCTTTAAGAAGAAAACTGAGAAAAAGGATTTGAAGGACATCACCTGCTTTGTGTGCGGTAAAGACGGTCATATGGCGAAGGACTGTCGTTTCCGCAAAATCAGAGATGGTGAACAGCCTAAGAAGAAGGCTGTTAACGTGACCATAGGCGAGGCCTCGACTTCAGGAGGGTATGGTAATTCACCTGTTGTCTTTTCAGCTTGTCAATCCACTGATTGGTGGGTTGATACTGGAGCTAATGTTCACGTATGTTCTGATATTTCCTTGTTTTCCTCTTATCAGGCAGCAGGGGCTTCCTCCGTCCTAATGGGAAACGGGTCGCATGCTTTTGTTCTTGGTGTTGGCACGGTGGATCTGAAGCTTACTTCAGGAAAGATTGTCCACTTGAAGAACGTACAGCATGCGCCTACAATAAAGAAGAACCTCGCTAGTGGTTCTCTTCTATGCAGGGATGGTTATAAGCTAGTTTTTGAGTCAAATAAAATTGTAATGTCTAAGTTCGGAAAATTTGTTGGTAAAGGCTATGAGAGCGGAGGCTTGTTCCGCCTAAGTATCTTAGAGTCTTGTTATAATTTGAATGTTGCAACTGGTTCAAATAAATGTGAGGCAAATATTTGGCATTCTCGTTTCTGTCATATTGGTTTTGATAGTATTGCTAGAATGTCCAGATTAGATTTAATTCCAAAATGCGAAATTGTCAAAGGATCAAAGTGCCAGTCATGTGTGCAAGCAAAGCAACCTCGAAAACCTTTTAAGGGATTAGAGGATGAAAAGGACTTGGCACCTTTAGATCTTATTCATTCAGACTTGTGTGAAATGAATGGATTATTGACAAAAGGAGGCAAAAGATATTTTCTAACTTTTATTGATGATGCAACACGCTACTGCTATGTGTATTTGCTGAAAACTAAAGATGAAGCTTTAAACTACTTTAAAACTTATAAGGCCGAGGTTGAGAACCAACTAGAAAAGAAGATAAAAAGATTAAGGTCTGATCGTGGAGGAGAGTATGTCTCTCATGAATTCTCCCAATTCTGTTCTGAGCATGGAATAGTCCATGAATTTACACCACCATATTCACCCCAATCAAACGGGGTAGCTGAGAGGAAAAACCGGACACTGACAGATTTGGTTAATGCCATGTTAGAGAGTGCCGGTATGCCTAAGGCATGGTGGGGGGAAGCTATTTTAACAGCAACTTTCGTCCTAAACAGAGTAATCAATAAAAAGAGTGAGATTACTCCGTATGAGGGATGGAAGGGGAGAAAACCTAATATTAATTTTCTGCGAACTTGGGGGTGTTTGGCAAAAGTCAATATACCATTGCAGAAAAAGAGAAAACTTGGACCAAAAACAGTCGATTGTATTTTTCTAGGATATGCACAAAACAGCACGGCCTATAGATTTTTAGTAGTTAATTCAGAAACTCCTGAGATTATTGCAAATACAATAATGGAGTCTAGAGATGCTTCATTCTTTGAGAATATCTTTCCTATGAGAACAGCAGGCAGTACTTCACAAACAGAGAATGTTCAAACTGATAATATTGAAAATGAGAATAATCAAACTTCTGAACTTCCCACCATTTCTGAACCAATATGTGATATCCCTGAGGAGGATAACAATCTAGTCGCAGAAGCTCCTCGCAGGAGCAAGAGACAAAAGGTTGAGAAAACTTTTGGTGACGACTTTATTGTATACCTCGTGGATGATGTGCCAAAGACTCTTCCAGAGGCTTATGCATCTCATGATGCTGAGTATTGGAAAGAGGCAGTCCGTAGCGAGATGGATTCTATCATGGCTAATGGGACTTGGGAGATCACGGATCGTCCTATCGGGTGTAAACCTGTAGGATGTAAGTGGATCTTTAAAAAGAAACTAAGGCCTGATGGAACAATTGAGAAGTACAAGGCAAGACTTGTGGCCAAGGGTTACACCCAGAAAGAGGGAGAAGATTTCTTTGATACCTATTCTCCTGTCGCCAGATTAACTACCATCAGAGTGCTCCTTGCATTAGCATCTTCCTATGGTCTACATGTTCATCAAATGGACGTGAAGACAGCTTTCCTTAATGGAGAGTTGGAGGAAGAAATCTATATGGATCAACCGGATGGTTTTGTGATTTCTGGACAGGAAAATAAAGTATGCAGATTATTGAAATCTTTGTATGGTCTAAAACAAGCACCAAAACAATGGCACGAAAAGTTTGACAAAACTTTAACATCCGCTGGCTTTGTTGTGAATGAAGCTGATAAATGTGTGTATTATCGTTATGGTGGGGGTCAAGGAGTTATCTTATGTTTGTATGTAGATGACATACTTATATTTGGAACAAATACTGCCTTAATTGACGAGGTCAAATCTTTCTTATCTCGGTGTTTTGATATGAAAGACTTGGGAGAGGCAGATGTTATTCTGAATATTAAATTGATCAAAAGTAAAGATGGGATTACTTTGAATCAATCCCATTATGCTGAGAAAATATTAAGCCGGTTTGGTTTTGAAAACTGTAAAGTTTCACCAACACCCTATGATGCGAGCATTAAGCTTCGAAAGAACCAGGGGTTAGGAAAAGATCAATTAAGATATTCACAAATTATTGGGTCACTAATGTATTTAGCTGGTGCCACAAGACCTGACATTTCATTTGCTGTGAGCAAATTAAGTCGGTTTACTTCTAACCCAGGAGATGATCACTGGGAGGCACTTGAAAGAGTGTTGCGCTACTTGAGAGGCACAACATCTTTTGGAATACATTATACTGGACATCCTTCTGTTTTAGAAGGATACAGTGACTCCAATTGGATCTCTGATGCGGATGAGATCAAAGCTACAAGTGGTTATGTATTCACTTTAGCTGGTGCTGCAGTTTCATGGAGGTCTTGCAAACCGACCATATTGACGAGGTCAACCATGGAAGCAGAACTAGTAGCACTTGATACAGCCACAGTTGAGGCTGAATGGCTGAGAGAACTTCTATTGGACTTGCCATTGGTTGAGAAACCAATACCTGCAATCCTGATGTACTGTGATAATCAAACAGTGTTGGCCAAAGTCACAAGTACAAAGGATAATATGAAATCCTCTAGACATGTGAAGCGTAGGCTTAAATCTGTCAGAAAACTAAGAAACTCCGGAGTAATTGCTGTGAACTATATTAACACTGAGAAAATCTGGCAGACCCTTTTACAAAGGGATTAGCACGGAAAGCGATTTCTGTTGCATCCATGGACATGGGAATGAGGCCCATTTAAGTTACATCACAATGGTAACCCATACCTTCTTGATCGGAGATCCCGTGACTTAGGCAATGGGAAAAACAAATTGATGTTGTAACAAGAGAGTACATATTTATTGTACCCATGTCCTAATAAACAATATACTTTCGACTGTATGGAAGGTTGGCATAAAGCCTTAATGTATTCTGTTGTCCAAATAAGGAAAAGGTATTAGCCTGCAGGATACCTAGAAAGAATACACCTACTTGAGCTTAACTGTGTGGTCGCAGTTCACGAGAACAGGGGCATTCTCTAGAAAGCTCATGAGCAGATAAGGGAGCATGACCATAAAACGCTCCGTTTAGACGTGGTTCATTGGCAGCCTAGTACTAGTTGAGATTTCAAGTGAAATCTGGTCACAAAAGGCTGTGAATTCAAGGCATAGTCCATTCATCAGCTGTGAGAAGATGAATCTTGTATTCTAGGTGCAAGTTCAACCCGTACGGGACTTACACTAAAAGACTGGTATATTAACAGTACTTCAGCACAATATCTTTGACATATAATTCTGCTTTGGAATTGGTGGGGGATTGTTAGAAATTGGCCCAATGAGCAAGGCCCATTTCGCGAATCCCAAAGCATGCATGGTTAGTACCATATTGCTAAGGCAAGGTGAGAAAGACCAATTTATAAGGTGGAGTTCTCACCACTCCTTGAATATGGATAGAGATGGTATTAGGAGGGCTCTGGCTAGTCACACACACGCGCACGCACGCGACGCGCGCGTATCCGCGTATTTTCGCGTGAAAATCGCGTGACTTGTGACTTGCGACGCGCGACCGTGCCGTGACGTGGCGCGCCACTTGGCAGACCAAGTCTATCTCTATTTTTGCTAAATCCTGCACCACTATCTCTCTGTTTGAATGAGATTCAAACATTTGAATGGGGCTTTATTGGGTTTGATGACAGACAGTGTAACTGACTGGTTGAATGTGTCAGTTACCAGTGGGTAAATGGCTGTTTTAATCATGTCAGTTACTAGTCTGTCTATTTGTATGCCTGGAGACGTCCAGAGTAGGGGTGACAAACTGACTGCCTCCATTCTCTTTCTCAAAATTTTTTGTGCTGTTGTGCTGCGCCGTCTGAACTTCGTCGACTCTTCTTCCCGGCGTGCACCGCGAAGAAGAGGAGCGGTATCTCCGAACCATTGCTGCCGTGAAGACTTGCACGGGGGCGGCAATAAGGTTTCTGGGCAGCGCATCTGCGCGACCGCTCACTGCACTGCGACACCTTCGTTCTGCACTGCGTCAAGCCTGCGCGGCTTCCTGTTCTTCATCAGGCTAACAAGTAAGTCGTTCGTGCGCACGTTCGACTTTGTTACTATATTGTTTTTCTTGTGTAATTTGTGAAGTATGATGAGTAGCTTGCTGTTGGTTGTGAGTTTTGCATCATTAGTTTATTATTTCTGTCTCCTAATAAAACTTGGAATTAAAATATTGCCCACATTTCCAACATTCCAGAAACCTTATTGTGAATTTTGTTGCAATACAGAAATGGCTAATGCTTCTGATGCGATGAAACCTGAGAGGTTTTCTGGTCAGAATTTCCGTAGATGGCAGACTAGAGTCAAGTTTTGGCTCATGTCTTTGGGGCTGTGGTGGGTTATCCACCCACAGTATCCATTTACGATTGAGCAGTACATGCAGTTTGAGGCTGCAAATAATACTGCTCTTGGCTGCATTCTGACTGTTCTGGCAGATCAGCTCTATGATGTGTACATGGACTACAAGTCCGCCACAGAGTTGTGGGATGCACTAGAGCAAAAATATGCAGAGGCAGAGGCAGGTCGCTCGGCTCTACATATGTGAGCAATTTTTCGACTTTAGCATGGATGAGGCTAAGTCCATAGTTGGACCAAGCTCAATGACCTCCAGCTACTAGTCGGTGGAGATTGCGCATTGGGCTGTGTGTTGCCTCCAGTTTGTGGCTGCGGGCATTGCTTGCTAAACTCCTACCTCCTGGCGGGATTTTGCTACTAGCTTGAAACATAAGAGGGAAGAGATTTCTGTTGAGGATCTCATTGCAGCCCTTGATGTGGAAGAAAAAGCAAGAGCAAAAGATGCCCCTAGCACATCTGGCCAGAACAATGCAAATGTCATACAAAGAAAGACTGTTGCTAAGAAGTACAAATCCAACAAACCGAACAAGACAACTAGCTTTAAGAAGAAAACTGAGAAAAAAGGATTTGAAGGACATCACCTGCTTTGTGTGCGGTAAAGACGGTCATATGGCGAAGGATGTCGTTTCCGCAAAATCAGAGATGGTGAACAGCCTAAGAAGAAGGCTGTTAACGTGACCATAGGCGAGGCCTCGACTCAGGAGGGGTATGGTAATTTCACTGTTGTCTTTTCAGCTTGTCAATCCACTGATTGGT
>JACBGG010000232.1:0-11939 GCA_017311315.1 Dendrocalamus latiflorus | reverse complement strand
CTTCAGTGCCACCAAGCTCATTCCGGCATACATTCCAAATCCGTCCGAGTCAGTGCGAAACTTTCTGCCACAACGGGTTGCATCGGGTACTATAAACTCTACTCGAACAAAGTGATGGCATGAAATGAAACTGAGTCCCAGCCCATCGAATGGACTTCACACGCGCCCAAGCTCATTCTGGCCAGCATTTCGAATCCGTTTGGGTCTGTGCGGAACTTTCCTCTACATGGTTCCGACGGGTGCTATAAACTCCACGTGGACGAAATCGTGGCACGGAATGAAACAGCGTTCCGAACACCCTGAATGGACTTCATTTGTGCCCTAGCTTAGTACAGTATGCATTTTGAATCCGTCCGAGTTGGTGTGGATCTATCCTCCATATCAGGTTCCGACGGGCACTATAAACTCCGTGCGGACGAAATCATGGCATGAAATGAAACTGAGTGCCACACACTACGAGCGGACTTCATATGCGCCCTACTCATTTTGGTATGCATTTCCAAACCATCCTGGTCGGTGTGAGAGTGTCCTCCACAGTTGGTTCAGACGGTAATATAACCACCGTGGGAGTGAAATCGAGGCACACAATTAAACGACATGCCGAACACCATCAACCAACATCATTTGTGCCCTAGCTCATTTCGACATACATTCCGCATCCATCTGATTCAGTGCGAGACTTTCCTCCACAGTGCGTCACGTCTGGTACTATAAACTGCACTCGCACGATGTCGAGGCACGAAATGAAACTGAGTCCCAAACCCCCGAATGGACTTCATATGCGCCCTAGCTCGTCCTAGCAGGCACCTCAAATTCGTCTGAGTCGGTGTTACGATTTCCTCGACATCGGGTTCTGACGAGTGCTACAAACTCCACGCGGACGAGATCGTGGCATGAAATGAAATTGAGTGCCAGACATCCCAAATGGATTTCATATGTGCCCAGATTGTTCGGCATATATTTGGAATACGTCCTAGTCGGAGTGAAACTGTCCTCCACTTCGGGTTCCAACGGGTTCTATAAACGCAATGCAGAGGAAATCGTGGTACGAAATAAAATCGAGTGCTACACACCCCGAGCGGACCTCATCTGCACCCTAGCTCATTTTGGAATGCATTTTGAATCCGTCCGTGTCGGTGTGAAAGTATCCTCGACAATGTCTTCCGAATGGTACTATAAATTCCGTGCGGAAGAAACAAGGTAGGAAATGAGTCTAAGTGCCAAACATGACGAACGGCATCATAAATGCCCTAGCTCATTTCGGCGTGCTTATCGCATTAGTCCGAGTTGGTGTGGAACTTTTCTGCACATCGGGTTCCGACGGACACAATAAACTCCGTGCGGACAAAATCGTGGATCGAAACAAAACTAATGACGAACACCCCGAATGGACTTTACATGCACCGCAGGCCAATTCGGCATGCAATTCAAATCAATCCGATTCGGTGTGAAACTTTCCACCACAACGGATCCAACTGTTTCTATAACCTCCCTGTCGACAAAATCGAGGTACGAAATGAAACTGAGAGCCAACACTCCAGGTGGACTTCTTATGCACCCAAGCTCATTTCGGCAGGCATTTCAAATCCGTCCGAGCCAGTGCGAAACTTTCTTCGTCAACGGTTTCCGTCTGTTACTATGAACTCCACTCGTACAAATTCTAGGCACAAAATGAAACTGAGTGCCAAGCACCGTGAATGGATTTCATGTGCGCCCTAGCTTATTTTGGCGTGCATTCGAGCCTATCGGAGCCGGCGTGAAACTTTCCTGCACATCAGGTTCCAACGGGTACAAAAAACTCCACGCGGACGAAATCGAGACATGAAATAAAACAGCGCGTTGGACACCCCGAATTGACTTTATTTGTGCCCTAGTTTACTAGCATTCATTTCGAATCCGTTCGTGTCGTCGTGATTCTGTCCTCCATATCCGGTTTCGACGGGCACTATAAACCCCGTGCAGACGAAATCGTGTCATGAAATGAAACTGAGTGCCACACATCGCGGGTGAACTTCATATGCGTCCTTGCTTGTTTGGTATGCATTTCCAAACTGTCCGAGTCGGTGTGCAAGTATCCACCACAAAAGGTTCCGACGGGTGACATAACCACTGTTGGGAGGAAATCAAGAAACGAATCAAAAAGACTGCCAAACGTCCCGAATCGACTTCATGTGCCACCAAGCTCATTCCGGCATACATTCCAAATCCGTCCGAGTCAGTGCGAAACTTTCTGCCACAACGGGTTGCATCGGGTACTATAAACTCTACTCGAACAAAGTGATGGCATGAAATGAAACTGAGTCCCAGCCCATCGAATGGACTTCACACGCGCCCAAGCTCATTCTGGCCAGCATTTCGAATCCGTTTGGGTCTGTGCGGAACTTTCCTCTACATGGTTCCGACGGGTGCTATAAACTCCACGTGGACGAAATCGTGGCACGGAATGAAACAGCGTTCCGAACACCCTGAATGGACTTCATTTGTGCCCTAGCTTAGTACAGTATGCATTTTGAATCCGTCCGAGTTGGTGTGGACCTATCCTCCATATCAGGTTCCGACGGGCACTATAAACTCCGTGCGGACGAAATCATGGCATGAAATGAAACTGAGTGCCACACACTACGAGCGGACTTCATATGCGCCCTACTCATTTTGGTATGCATTTCCAAACCATCCTGGTCGGTGTGAGAGTGTCCTCCACAGTTGGTTCAGACGGTAATATAACCACCGTGGGAGTGAAATCGAGGCACACAATTAAACGACATGCCGAACACCATCAACCAACATCATTTGTGCCCTAGCTCATTTCGACATACATTCCGCATCCATCTGATTCAGTGCGAGACTTTCCTCCACAGTGCGTCACGTCTGGTATAAACTGCACTCGCACGATGTCGAGGCACGAAATGAAACTGAGTCCCAAACCCCCGAATGGACTTCATATGCGCCCTAGCTCGTCCTAGCAGGCACCTCAAATTCGTCTGAGTCGGTGTTACGATTTCCTCGACATCGGGTTCTGACGAGTGCTACAAACTCCACGCGGACGAGATCGTGGCATGAAATGAAATTGAGTGCCAGACATCCCAAATGGATTTCATATGTGCCCAGATTGTTCGGCATATATTTGGAATACGTCCTAGTCGGAGTGAAACTGTCCTCCACTTCGGGTTCCAACGGGTTCTATAAACGCAATGCAGAGGAAATCGTGGTACGAAATAAAATCGAGTGCTACACACCCCGAGCGGACCTCATCTGCACCCTAGCTCATTTTGGAATGCATTTTGAATCCGTCCGTGTCGGTGTGAAAGTATCCTCGACAATGTCTTCCGAATGGTACTATAAATTCCGTGCGGAAGAAACAAGGTAGGAAATGAGTCTAAGTGCCAAACATGACGAACGGCATCATAAATGCCCTAGCTCATTTCGGCGTGCTTATCGCATTAGTCCGAGTTGGTGTGGAACTTTTCTGCACATCGGGTTCCGACGGACACAATAAACTCCGTGCGGACAAAATCGTGGATCGAAACAAAACTAATGACGAACACCCCGAATGGACTTTACATGCACCGCAGGCCAATTCGGCATGCAATTCAAATCAATCCGATTCGGTGTGAAACTTTCCACCACAACGGATCCAACTGTTTCTATAACCTCCCTGTCGACAAAATCGAGGTACGAAATGAAACTGAGAGCCAACACTCCAGGTGGACTTCTTATGCACCCAAGCTCATTTCGGCAGGCATTTCAAATCCGTCCGAGCCAGTGCGAAACTTTCTTCGTCAACGGTTTCCGTCTGTTACTATGAACTCCACTCGTACAAATTCTAGGCACAAAATGAAACTGAGTGCCAAGCACCGTGAATGGATTTCATGTGCGCCCTAGCTTATTTTGGCGTGCATTCGAGCCTATCGGAGCCGGCGTGAAACTTTCCTGCACATCAGGTTCCAACGGGTACAAAAAACTCCACGCGGACGAAATCGAGACATGAAATAAAACAGCGCGTTGGACACCCCGAATTGACTTTATTTGTGCCCTAGTTTACTAGCATTCATTTCGAATCCGTTCGTGTCGTCGTGATTCTGTCCTCCATATCCGGTTTCGACGGGCACTATAAACCCCGTGCAGACGAAATCGTGTCATGAAATGAAACTGAGTGCCACACATCGCGGGTGAACTTCATATGCGTCCTTGCTTGTTTGGTATGCATTTCCAAACTGTCCGAGTCGGTGTGCAAGTATCCACCACAAAAGGTTCCGACGGGTGACATAACCACTGTTGGGAGGAAATCAAGAAACGAATCAAAAAGACTGCCAAACGTCCCGAATCGACTTCATGTGCCACCAAGCTCATTCCGGCATACATTCCAAATCCGTCCGAGTCAGTGCGAAACTTTCTGCCACAACGGGTTGCATCGGGTACTATAAACTCTACTCGAACAAAGTGATGGCATGAAATGAAACTGAGTCCCAGCCCATCGAATGGACTTCACACGCGCCCAAGCTCATTCTGGCCAGCATTTCGAATCCGTTTGGGTCTGTGCGGAACTTTCCTCTACATGGTTCCGACGGGTGCTATAAACTCCACGTGGACGAAATCGTGGCACGGAATGAAACAGCGTTCCGAACACCCTGAATGGACTTCATTTGTGCCCTAGCTTAGTACAGTATGCATTTTGAATCCGTCCGAGTTGGTGTGGACCTATCCTCCATATCAGGTTCCGACGGGCACTATAAACTCCGTGCGGACGAAATCATGGCATGAAATGAAACTGAGTGCCACACACTACGAGCGGACTTCATATGCGCCCTACTCATTTTGGTATGCATTTCCAAACCATCCTGGTCGGTGTGAGAGTGTCCTCCACAGTTGGTTCAGACGGTAATATAACCACCGTGGGAGTGAAATCGAGGCACACAATTAAACGACATGCCGAACACCATCAACCAACATCATTTGTGCCCTAGCTCATTTCGACATACATTCCGCATCCATCTGATTCAGTGCGAGACTTTCCTCCACAGTGCGTCACGTCTGGTACTATAAACTGCACTCGCACGATGTCGAGGCACGAAATGAAACTGAGTCCCAAACCCCCGAATGGACTTCATATGCGCCCTAGCTCGTCCTAGCAGGCACCTCAAATTCGTCTGAGTCGGTGTTACGATTTCCTCGACATCGGGTTCTGACGAGTGCTACAAACTCCACGCGGACGAGATCGTGGCATGAAA
Organism: Dendrocalamus latiflorus; assembly: GCA_017311315.1. Classification (NCBI taxonomy): domain Eukaryota; kingdom Viridiplantae; phylum Streptophyta; class Magnoliopsida; order Poales; family Poaceae; genus Dendrocalamus; species Dendrocalamus latiflorus. The sequence goes on along the minus strand of JACBGG010000232.1, from coordinate 6,711 downwards.
TGAAATTGAGTGCCAGACATCCCAAATGGATTTCATATGTGCCCAGATTGTTCGGCATATATTTGGAATACGTCCTAGTCGGAGTGAAACTGTCCTCCACTTCGGGTTCCAACGGGTTCTATAAACGCAATGCAGAGGAAATCGTGGTACGAAATAAAATCGAGTGCTACACACCCCGAGCGGACCTCATCTGCACCCTAGCTCATTTTGGAATGCATTTTGAATCCGTCCGTGTCGGTGTGAAAGTATCCTCGACAATGTCTTCCGAATGGTACTATAAATTCCGTGCGGAAGAAACAAGGTAGGAAATGAGTCTAAGTGCCAAACATGACGAACGGCATCATAAATGCCCTAGCTCATTTCGGCGTGCTTATCGCATTAGTCCGAGTTGGTGTGGAACTTTTCTGCACATCGGGTTCCGACGGACACAATAAACTCCGTGCGGACAAAATCGTGGATCGAAACAAAACTAATGACGAACACCCCGAATGGACTTTACATGCACCGCAGGCCAATTCGGCATGCAATTCAAATCAATCCGATTCGGTGTGAAACTTTCCACCACAACGGATCCAACTGTTTCTATAACCTCCCTGTCGACAAAATCGAGGTACGAAATGAAACTGAGAGCCAACACTCCAGGTGGACTTCTTATGCACCCAAGCTCATTTCGGCAGGCATTTCAAATCCGTCCGAGCCAGTGCGAAACTTTCTTCGTCAACGGTTTCCGTCTGTTACTATGAACTCCACTCGTACAAATTCTAGGCACAAAATGAAACTGAGTGCCAAGCACCGTGAATGGATTTCATGTGCGCCCTAGCTTATTTTGGCGTGCATTCGAGCCTATCGGAGCCGGCGTGAAACTTTCCTGCACATCAGGTTCCAACGGGTACAAAAAACTCCACGCGGACGAAATCGAGACATGAAATAAAACAGCGCGTTGGACACCCCGAATTGACTTTATTTGTGCCCTAGTTTACTAGCATTCATTTCGAATCCGTTCGTGTCGTCGTGATTCTGTCCTCCATATCCGGTTTCGACGGGCACTATAAACCCCGTGCAGACGAAATCGTGTCATGAAATGAAACTGAGTGCCACACATCGCGGGTGAACTTCATATGCGTCCTTGCTTGTTTGGTATGCATTTCCAAACTGTCCGAGTCGGTGTGCAAGTATCCACCACAAAAGGTTCCGACGGGTGACATAACCACTGTTGGGAGGAAATCAAGAAACGAATCAAAAAGACTGCCAAACGTCCCGAATCGACTTCATGTGCCACCAAGCTCATTCCGGCATACATTCCAAATCCGTCCGAGTCAGTGCGAAACTTTCTGCCACAACGGGTTGCATCGGGTACTATAAACTCTACTCGAACAAAGTGATGGCATGAAATGAAACTGAGTCCCAGCCCATCGAATGGACTTCACACGCGCCCAAGCTCATTCTGGCCAGCATTTCGAATCCGTTTGGGTCTGTGCGGAACTTTCCTCTACATGGTTCCGACGGGTGCTATAAACTCCACGTGGACGAAATCGTGGCACGGAATGAAACAGCGTTCCGAACACCCTGAATGGACTTCATTTGTGCCCTAGCTTAGTACAGTATGCATGTGCCCTATCCTCCATATCAGGTTCCGACGGGCACTATAAACTCCGTGCGGACGAAATCATGGCATGAAATGAAACTGAGTGCCACACACTACGAGCGGACTTCATATGCGCCCTACTCATTTTGGTATGCATTTCCAAACCATCCTGGTCGGTGTGAGAGTGTCCTCCACAGTTGGTTCAGACGGTAATATAACCACCGTGGGAGTGAAATCGAGGCACACAATTAAACGACATGCCGAACACCATCAACCAACATCATTTGTGCCCTAGCTCATTTCGACATACATTCCGCATCCATCTGATTCAGTGCGAGACTTTCCTCCACAGTGCGTCACGTCTGGTACTATAAACTGCACTCGCACGATGTCGAGGCACGAAATGAAACTGAGTCCCAAACCCCCGAATGGACTTCATATGCGCCCTAGCTCGTCCTAGCAGGCACCTCAAATTCGTCTGAGTCGGTGTTACGATTTCCTCGACATCGGGTTCTGACGAGTGCTACAAACTCCACGCGGACGAGATCGTGGCATGAAATGAAATTGAGTGCCAGACATCCCAAATGGATTTCATATGTGCCCAGATTGTTCGGCATATATTTGGAATACGTCCTAGTCGGAGTGAAACTGTCCTCCACTTCGGGTTCCAACGGGTTCTATAAACGCAATGCAGAGGAAATCGTGGTACGAAATAAAATCGAGTGCTACACACCCCGAGCGGACCTCATCTGCACCCTAGCTCATTTTGGAATGCATTTTGAATCCGTCCGTGTCGGTGTGAAAGTATCCTCGACAATGTCTTCCGAATGGTACTATAAATTCCGTGCGGAAGAAACAAGGTAGGAAATGAGTCTAAGTGCCAAACATGACGAACGGCATCATAAATGCCCTAGCTCATTTCGGCGTGCTTATCGCATTAGTCCGAGTTGGTGTGGAACTTTTCTGCACATCGGGTTCCGACGGACACAATAAACTCCGTGCGGACAAAATCGTGGATCGAAACAAAACTAATGACGAACACCCCGAATGGACTTTACATGCACCGCAGGCCAATTCGGCATGCAATTCAAATCAATCCGATTCGGTGTGAAACTTTCCACCACAACGGATCCAACTGTTTCTATAACCTCCCTGTCGACAAAATCGAGGTACGAAATGAAACTGAGAGCCAACACTCCAGGTGGACTTCTTATGCACCCAAGCTCATTTCGGCAGGCATTTCAAATCCGTCCGAGCCAGTGCGAAACTTTCTTCGTCAACGGTTTCCGTCTGTTACTATGAACTCCACTCGTACAAATTCTAGGCACAAAATGAAACTGAGTGCCAAGCACCGTGAATGGATTTCATGTGCGCCCTAGCTTATTTTGGCGTGCATTCGAGCCTATCGGAGCCGGCGTGAAACTTTCCTGCACATCAGGTTCCAACGGGTACAAAAAACTCCACGCGGACGAAATCGAGACATGAAATAAAACAGCGCGTTGGACACCCCGAATTGACTTTATTTGTGCCCTAGTTTACTAGCATTCATTTCGAATCCGTTCGTGTCGCGTGATTCTGTCCTCCATATCCGGTTTCGACGGGCACTATAAACCCCGTGCAGACGAAATCGTGTCATGAAATGAAACTGAGTGCCACACATCGCGGGTGAACTTCATATGCGTCCTTGCTTGTTTGGTATGCATTTCCAAACTGTCCGAGTCGGTGTGCAAGTATCCACCACAAAAGGTTCCGACGGGTGACATAACCACTGTTGGGAGGAAATCAAGAAACGAATCAAAAAGACTGCCAAACGTCCCGAATCGACTTCATGTGCCACCAAGCTCATTCCGGCATACATTCCAAATCCGTCCGAGTCAGTGCGAAACTTTCTGCCACAACGGGTTGCATCGGGTACTATAAACTCTACTCGAACAAAGTGATGGCATGAAATGAAACTGAGTCCCAGCCCATCGAATGGACTTCACACGCGCCCAAGCTCATTCTGGCCAGCATTTCGAATCCGTTTGGGTCTGTGCGGAACTTTCCTCTACATGGTTCCGACGGGTGCTATAAACTCCACGTGGACGAAATCGTGGCACGGAATGAAACAGCGTTCCGAACACCCTGAATGGACTTCATTTGTGCCCTAGCTTAGTACAGTATGCATTTTGAATCCGTCCGAGTTGGTGTGGACCTATCCTCCATATCAGGTTCCGACGGGCACTATAAACTCCGTGCGGACGAAATCATGGCATGAAATGAAACTGAGTGCCACACACTACGAGCGGACTTCATATGCGCCCTACTCATTTTGGTATGCATTTCCAAACCATCCTGGTCGGTGTGAGAGTGTCCTCCACAGTTGGTTCAGACGGTAATATAACCACCGTGGGAGTGAAATCGAGGCACACAATTAAACGACATGCCGAACACCATCAACCAACATCATTTGTGCCCTAGCTCATTTCGACATACATTCCGCATCCATCTGATTCAGTGCGAGACTTTCCTCCACAGTGCGTCACGTCTGGTACTATAAACTGCACTCGCACGATGTCGAGGCACGAAATGAAACTGAGTCCCAAACCCCCGAATGGACTTCATATGCGCCCTAGCTCGTCCTAGCAGGCACCTCAAATTCGTCTGAGTCGGTGTTACGATTTCCTCGACATCGGGTTCTGACGAGTGCTACAAACTCCACGCGGACGAGATCGTGGCATGAAATGAAATTGAGTGCCAGACATCCCAAATGGATTTCATATGTGCCCAGATTGTTCGGCATATATTTGGAATACGTCCTAGTCGGAGTGAAACTGTCCTCCACTTCGGGTTCCAACGGGTTCTATAAACGCAATGCAGAGGAAATCGTGGTACGAAATAAAATCGAGTGCTACACACCCCGAGCGGACCTCATCTGCACCCTAGCTCATTTTGGAATGCATTTTGAATCCGTCCGTGTCGGTGTGAAAGTATCCTCGACAATGTCTTCCGAATGGTACTATAAATTCCGTGCGGAAGAAACAAGGTAGGAAATGAGTCTAAGTGCCAAACATGACGAACGGCATCATAAATGCCCTAGCTCATTTCGGCGTGCTTATCGCATTAGTCCGAGTTGGTGTGGAACTTTTCTGCACATCGGGTTCCGACGGACACAATAAACTCCGTGCGGACAAAATCGTGGATCGAAACAAAACTAATGACGAACACCCCGAATGGACTTTACATGCACCGCAGGCCAATTCGGCATGCAATTCAAATCAATCCGATTCGGTGTGAAACTTTCCACCACAACGGATCCAACTGTTTCTATAACCTCCCTGTCGACAAAATCGAGGTACGAAATGAAACTGAGAGCCAACACTCCAGGTGGACTTCTTATGCACCCAAGCTCATTTCGGCAGGCATTTCAAATCCGTCCGAGCCAGTGCGAAACTTTCTTCGTCAACGGTTTCCGTCTGTTACTATGAACTCCACTCGTACAAATTCTAGGCACAAAATGAAACTGAGTGCCAAGCACCGTGAATGGATTTCATGTGCGCCCTAGCTTATTTTGGCGTGCATTCGAGCCTATCGGAGCCGGCGTGAAACTTTCCTGCACATCAGGTTCCAACGGGTACAAAAAACTCCACGCGGACGAAATCGAGACATGAAATAAAACAGCGCGTTGGACACCCCGAATTGACTTTATTTGTGCCCTAGTTTACTAGCATTCATTTCGAATCCGTTCGTGTCGTCGTGATTCTGTCCTCCATATCCGGTTTCGACGGGCACTATAAACCCCGTGCAGACGAAATCGTGTCATGAAATGAAACTGAGTGCCACACATCGCGGGTGAACTTCATATGCGTCCTTGCTTGTTTGGTATGCATTTCCAAACTGTCCGAGTCGGTGTGCAAGTATCCACCACAAAAGGTTCCGACGGGTGACATAACCACTGTTGGGAGGAAATCAAGAAACGAATCAAAAAGACTGCCAAACGTCCCGAATCGACTTCATGTGCCACCAAGCTCATTCCGGCATACATTCCAAATCCGTCCGAGTCAGTGCGAAACTTTCTGCCACAACGGGTTGCATCGGGTACTATAAACTCTACTCGAACAAAGTGATGGCATGAAATGAAACTGAGTCCCAGCCCATCGAATGGACTTCACACGCGCCCAAGCTCATTCTGGCCAGCATTTCGAATCCGTTTGGGTCTGTGCGGAACTTTCCTCTACATGGTTCCGACGGGTGCTATAAACTCCACGTGGACGAAATCGTGGCACGGAATGAAACAGCGTTCCGAACACCCTGAATGGACTTCATTTGTGCCCTAGCTTAGTACAGTATGCATTTTGAATCCGTCCGAGTTGGTGTGGACCTATCCTCCATATCAGGTTCCGACGGGCACTATAAACTCCGTGCGGACGAAATCATGGCATGAAATGAAACTGAGTGCCACACACTACGAGCGGACTTCATATGCGCCCTACTCATTTTGGTATGCATTTCCAAACCATCCTGGTCGGTGTGAGAGTGTCCTCCACAGTTGGTTCAGACGGTAATATAACCACCGTGGGAGTGAAATCGAGGCACACAATTAAACGACATGCCGAACACCATCAACCAAATCATTTGTGCCCTAGCTCATTTCGACATACATTCCGCATCCATCTGATTCAGTGCGAGACTTTCCTCCACAGTGCGTCACGTCTGGTACTATAAACTGCACTCGCACGATGTCGAGGCACGAAATGAAACTGAGTCCCAAACCCCCGAATGGACTTCATATGCGCCCTAGCTCGTCCTAGCAGGCACCTCAAATTCGTCTGAGTCGGTGTTACGATTTCCTCGACATCGGGTTCTGACGAGTGCTACAAACTCCACGCGGACGAGATCGTGGCATGAAATGAAATTGAGTGCCAGACATCCCAAATGGATTTCATATGTGCCCAGATTGTTCGGCATATATTTGGAATACGTCCTAGTCGGAGTGAAACTGTCCTCCACTTCGGGTTCCAACGGGTTCTATAAACGCAATGCAGAGGAAATCGTGGTACGAAATAAAATCGAGTGCTACACACCCCGAGCGGACCTCATCTGCACCCTAGCTCATTTTGGAATGCATTTTGAATCCGTCCGTGTCG
>JACBGG010000369.1:0-22079 GCA_017311315.1 Dendrocalamus latiflorus | reverse complement strand
CATAAACAATTTGTATTTTGAAGAACGAACGACTTAAGCTTTCTCATTTACTGGAAGAGGCTGGAGAGTAATCTGTCGAGGTTCGTGGTGATCATATGGGTGTTCGTCGTACCGATCCTGACATCGAGCTACACGGCGAGCCTGACATCGATGCTGACGTTCCAGAAGCTCGAGCCAACGGTGACAGACGTGAAAGAGCTTGTCAGACGCGGCGACTACGTCGGGTACAGGAGGGATCCTTCGTGCCGAGCATGCTCAAGAAAATGAACTTCGACGAGAGCAAGCTGAGGAGCTATAGCACGCCCGATCAGTACGCCGACGCGCTGTGGAAAGGGTCGGCGAACGGCGGGGGTCGCCGCGGTATTCGACGATATCCCGTTCCTGAAGCTTTTCCTGCCGCAGTACTGCGACGGCTGCACCATGGTCGGCCCACCTACAAGGTCGCCGGCTTCGGATTTGTAAGTCTCTGAGCATTATGCTGAAAGATGCATGTCAAGCTTTGCTAACTCCTATCAGAGCACGATTTGATATGTGTTCGCATGCCGTGGCGTGCAGATATTCCCGAAAGGATCTCCCATGGCGCCGGACGTGTCGCGGGCGATCGTGTCGCTGACGGAGGGGGACGAGATGGCGCTGATCGAGAGGAAATGGTTCGGGAAGCCGGGGCCTGCGACAGCCAGAGCGGCAGCGTCGGCTCGTCCAGCCTCAGCTTCTGGAGCTTCGGCGGTCTGTTCCTCGTCACCGGCGTGGCGTCAGGCTGAAAAGCCCCAAAATTTTAAAATCCAAAAATTTATGAATTTTTGCCGGTTTTTGGGTGAATTTTCGAAACTTTCCTTTTCGGGAAAGTCTCCCTTTTTCCGCTTTCCCTTTTCGGCTGGGCGCTTCCTCTTCTCTCCGGCGCCCCCGCTCTTTTCCGCCTTCTCCGTTCCCCGGCTTCCTCCCGCGCGGACGCCTCCTCCTCCCTCCGTTGGCGCCCGCTCCCTCCCGCTTTCCCCGCGCACGCGCGTCGCGCCTGCGCCGCTCCCGCACCGCCTCCTTCGCGCGCGCGGACAGCCCTCCGCCCCAGCTCCCCGCCGCGCTGTCCCGACCGCCGCAGAACCTCCGCGCCACGCGGCGCCACTTCTTTGCGCCCGTCCCCACCTGGCAGTCCCCGCCCGTCACTTCCCCGCGCGCGGACGCGCTCCCCTCCCATACCGCAGCTCCACCCCCGCCCGTACTGTAACCTCGCCATTACGGCCGCTCAGCGCCCGGTCACCGCCTCGTCTGCATGGAGGAGATGCGCCACCAACTCCCGTCCATCCCTGTTGACTCCGCGCCCGGCCGTTGCCTTCTCCCCGAAGGACTCCCTCTCCCCGCCCAGGTATAAAACCCCCCCTTCCGGCTCCCACTCCCTCCTTAGCTTCCCGAGCACCCCCAGCACCCCCATTCTCCTCCACCGCTCCCCCGCCTCTCCCTGAGCTGCCAATCGGAGCCGCATCGCCCGAAGCTCCGCCGTCGTCTCCCCCTACGCCGGCGACCCCGTAAAGCGGATCTTCCGCTCCCCTCCCCCATTCTCCAATTGCTTTCGCCCTGAGCTCCTCCTCAGTGTGCTGATCACGCTGGTAACTTTGTTTGGCCAGGTGCTCGCCCGTGGAGCGCCGTCACCGCAGCTCCTCCGCCGACCGAACCAGCTCCCCGTGGCCAGCTCTCCTCGCCGCCTCCCAGCTTCTGCCGCCACTCCCAATGTGAGCTCCATGACCCCCTCTCTGTGTAACCGCAGCCGTTTGGGCTATCTCGCCGCCGGCGGCCTCCCTCGCCGCTTGGGCCCCGAATCTTCCCCTTCTGCTCCCCGCCTTCTCCGTTGTTCCCCTCGCCTCCCCAGTGCCCAAAATGGGTTCCCCAGGAGCACCCAGTGGATCCCTCCCCGGCCGGGGCCTTCGCAGTCGCCGGAGCGCCGCACTCCACCGCCCGCTCTCGGTCGCCCCCCCCGGCTGGAGGTTGACGACGACGACGTGGCCTCCTCCCTCCGTCGATCTCGCCCGCGCCATTTAACGTCCGTCCGATCCTCCGCTTACCGCTTCGCCCCTCCGTTTTATCGTCGCCGTCGGATCATCATAAACACCGCCCCCTCCCTCCGTCGGATCTCCTCCCCGTACCCCTCACCCCGCCACATCTCCGCCACCCGCTTGAGCCACGCGTCGCTCATCCGAGCCGCGTGAGCGCGCGCGGGCGTGGGCCGAGCCGGCCTGCCCCGTCGCCGAGCGCGCGCGCGCGTCGCCGCGCGTTGGGCCGCGCTGGCCTTCGGCCGCGCGGGCCGCACAGTGCCGGGCCGCACTGTAGCAAAGCGGCCGGGCCGCACTGTTCACCGATTTTCCAGAGATTTATTAATTTCTAAAATCCCAGAAAATCAAATAAATCCTAGAAAATCACAGAAAATCCCAAAAATTCCCAAATTTCACCACTTTGCTCCAAATAATATTCCAGACCCATTGGTGACCTCCATTTCCACAGAATCCCCCAAATAAATTCCTAAAAATCCATTTGGGGTGTTTATGCAATTTACTCCTTTTTAAATAGTTTATTTTCCCTCGCTTGATTAGTCTCAAGCTGGATTTAATTCTGTTTTGTATGTTTGCGCTAGTGTCGGAGTCGCCGGAAGTTCAGTTGCAGCCCCAGGAGCCAGGAGGTTCTTCGTTCGAGCTAGCGGAAATCATTCGGATTGACGGCAAGTCCCAAATCCTTTGATCATATTGCAACCCATGCTGTTTATTATGTTAATATGCTATTTGCATTGAGCTAGTTGTGAAATGTTAGTTCGAAATAAAATAAAATGTTTAGAATGACTATTATGTAGTTAATCCTACCACCGTTAAATGCCATGTTTAATTTGTTGCCATGCCTTTGTAACCCTAGAATTAATTACTTGATAATCTAGATAATTGTAGGATATTATTATCATCATGCAAAATGTTACACTGATAAGGTTGTGGCTGTGGGCCAATAGAATTTGGAAAACCCGACTCTAAGGTAGGGTGGTATGGGACACCGTATCTTAGAGCGGAGAGTGCCGGCGTGCACAAGGTAGGGTAAGGAGTGGGGAGCCGCGAGACGGTCTTCGCCCATCTTTACCCTAGGGTTTGGAGAAGGGTAAGGGTGAGTGGGAAATCGCGAGACGGTCTACGCCCACCGCTTACCTTAGGTTGGGTCGCGAGCCTGGCGAGGTTGCGGACCATGTGAAAATATAAGGACTGAAACCCTTATGCTGAGCAAATGTCATAGAACCCGCTCAAACCACAGGAGTTGACTTGTCAACACTTGTCTAGTAGCTGCTCAACTCGATTGAAACTCTACAGGAGGTTTAGCAGTGAGGTTAGGCAAGCCGTGTTTGGGTGCCTAACAACGGTAGAGTTCACTCGAAGCGGACACCGTCTTTTCTTGTGTGTGTGTGTGTGTGCGTGTGAGAGCCAGACCCGAGTGAATTCTACCGGGTAGAGCCTATATAAAGAGTTGAGCAGTGAAACGACCTGGCTTTCTTAACTCTTTAGCGGGAGTTAAGGGATCGTGTGGGTAAAGCTGAGCAAACTCTGCAGAGTCAAATAAATGGTATTCGAATACGCCGTGCTCCCGGTTATTGGAGCTGTGTCACTTGGGTGATTCCAGCAGCAAAGCTTAAGTAGTTTTGTACATGCTTTAACTTGTTTAGGTTGGTTAATGAACTCTTGTGGAAAACCCCTGAGATCTTGAAGTAGTTTTGGTCCGTCTTATTAAAATGATTGCAAATAAAACTGCATCCACTCAAAGATAATAAACCAAATATATTCCCTTCCTTGAAGTTCCGTGCATGTAGTAAGTTAAGATCCCTTTGGGATTTGCTGAGCCGGTTGGTTGGCTCACGGCTTGCTTAATCTAATCTTTAGAGGATCAAGACGAAGGAGAAGGTCTCCCCGTTGAAGAAGTCCCGGAGGATCTTTTCTTCGACGAGGACCCTTGGCTGTAGGTCTCGGCCGCGCTCAAGCGGATTCTGGAAGTCTTTTGTAATGTAATATACTTTGGGCTTGCACGCCCCGCTGTCAAAACCCTGGATGTTAATCCTTATGTCAAATATATGCTGGACTTTTGTTGTAAGCATGCAATGGTATACTCTTGCGCGACGTTCCATAACTGTTCATGCGTGAATAGTTGCGGAATGCCGTGTCCGTACGCGCCCCTGGAAACGGGGGCGTTACAAGAAGTGGTATCAGAGCAGGCACTTGACCGTAGGTTGAGACCTAAGGCAAACTAGGAAGCGATTTTATCGCAAAACTTAATTTAAGCCATAAAAACGGTTTACGAAAAATATAAGGTTTATTGCTGTCTTTTTCCTCTCTTGTTGCTACCTTATCTGTCTTAAATTTATTTCTGCTTAAGATTTACATTTGCAAAAGTTTATTGTTCGCTTGTCTAATTCAAAATTTCGTTTCCGGCAGATGGTGCACTACGTTCTCTCCCGCCCTGACCGTATGGATGGATGGCCATACAAGCTTTGGGAGATGAGGAGGTACCTTGGTTCGAGGGAGCACTGCAGCCCAGTGTTCCATGCAGTGAGCCGCACCCGTGGAGAGCAGCTCTACGAGTGGAAGGCATGGGTGGTCCTTACACCCCTGCCTGTCCGCCCCGACCAGGAGCGCAAGTTCATCGCCAGAAGGATGGACAGAGACGACGCAGTTCAGGACGCGGCCCAGAAGGCTGCGTTCTACTTGCGAGACTACTACGCCCTCGAGTTCTCCTTCACTCCCTTCGACCTGGTGCCGCAGCAGCGTCGCGAGGCCTGGCCGTGCCTCAGTTCGGTGAGGATGACGATCCCCGCCTCGCGGGCATCGCCGTCCTTTGGGCACAGCAGGTCGTTCGCTACGACAGCGCCGTCGCCGAGTCCAGGAGGTTCCAGCAGCTCTGGGAGGCACGCGAGCAGGTTCAGCAGCTCAGAGCCTCTCTCCGTCGTTTTGAGGAGATCGAGGCCTTGGACCGTTGAGGAGCCGAGCGTCCAGTCCTCGTGCTCCACGGTGCAGTCTAGGCGCAGGCGCCGGCTGATGACCACGGTAGAGTACCGTGCCCGGTTCCGCCCGGCAGCCCCGCTTGCCCTCCCAGCACCAGGGGACGACGAGGAGTAGACGCTGTTCGTTAGCGTAGACGACCCTTTTGTAATAGCTGTACTTTTGGTATGTAATGCAAGTGCAAACTCGAACCCTAAGTGGTCTGCGTGCCGCTTGCTTTATTGTGGAACTTATGTTAATCAATCCTTTATGTTGCTTGTCTAAATTATCAGTATTTCCCTCTGTGCGTTCAAAGCTTTCTTCTGTCCCCTTTCACTCTCGTACTTACCCTGTTCACCCTATACTTACCTTGAAATTCGAAGTCTTACTTACCTGCTCTTAATTGTCAAAGCCGCCGCAAATCTAACCTCAAGTTCCCAATAAACAGATGGAGCCAGCAAAGCAGACGGGTCAGACCAGCGGGCAGGGTGCACCTGCCACCGACCAGAACACACTTGCCAATGTTATTGAAATGTTAGAAAAGAATCGATATCAAGGAGAGCAGAATATCTTGAAAGTGTTAGATCAGCAAGCTCAGCTTCTTGAACGGATTGCGACTCGATCCCCCAGTTTTCCTAGTGGGAGTGGTACTCTCGGGATGGTTCTCCAATTTCCACCCGATGGGCGGATTTTCTGAAAACACGTCCACCGGTCTTCTCCACCTCCGCTGACCCTACGGTAGCTGAGGATTGGCTTGTGGACGTGGAAGAAAACTTCAAACAGCACAATGCGACGACAAGAGAAGGTGTTGTACGCATCCCACCAGTTGCAGGGTGCTGCGGCTACGTGGTGGATCAACTACCAACGCACCCTACAGAACAGAGAAATTGTTGGGAAGACTTTTCAAAGGCCTTCCGCAAGGCACACATACCAGATAGCGTCATGGAGGCTAAGCGTCGGGAGTTTCTTGCGCTTAAGCAAGGAGGACGCACTGTTATGGAGTACTTACATCAGTTCAACCATTTGTCCAGGTTTGCCCCAGAAGATGTTGACAGCGAAGACAAGAAGATGAATAGATTCAGGGCTGGATTACAGCAGTCTCTGAAATTTCATATTTCAGCTCTGAAGTTCCAGGATTTACATGACATGGTGAACAGCTTAATCAACTCAGAAGAAGCTAGAGGAGAAATGGAGGACTATAGAAAGCGTAAGGCAGTACACAAATCTCAATCTGCTTCACATAATGCTCAACGAATCAGGACATCGGGATCGCCCTCATATCGATCCCAATCCTCCCGCCAGTTTGTGAGGTTACCGAGGACTCAGTCTGGCCAGTCACAGCAATACAACTCTCCTTTGCCACTAGCGCTCAAATGCCCCACCTGTGGTGGGAATCATCTTGCTAGTAACTGCCCAAAGAGATCCAATGCTTGTTTTCACTGCGGAGAAATTGGACACTACAGAGATCAATGTCCCCGGAAAAGCTTACCATCTGATGCAGCGAAGCTTCAAGTCCAAACAGCAACAGCAAGAACAAGACACAGTCAAGCCTGTACTCCCAAGGGAGGCTACTACAGATCAAGGCAGCCAGCCCCAATCTCCAGCCGGCACAGCCAATTTCACGTCAGTAGGCCGAGGCAGAGGCGTACCAAACCCACCTTCTATGCGAGGGTGAACCACGTGTCGGCAGAGGACGCAGCAGGAGCTAGCGACATCATTGCTGGTATGTTTCCAATCAACTCCATACCCGCATTGATTTTGTTTGATCCTGGTGCAACACATTCATTTGTTTCGAAGAGTTTTGCTTCAAGAAATCAATTGCCTTCTGTTGCTTTACCAAGACCTTATGTGGTTGAGACCCCTGGGGTTAGAATGGAGTCCCACAATGGGTGTGCGGGACTCAGTAAAAATCCAAGGGGTAGATTTTAGAGCAGATTTGTTGCAACTAGATATGCAGGATTAGATGCCATTTTGGGCATGAACTGGTTGGCCAAGAACAAAGGCAAGGTAGACTGTGAGATCAAGACAGTGTCATTGGTCAATTCTGAAGGTCAGAAAGTGGTAGTAGAGACAGATCGAGAAGTATTAAAAGATGCCAAGAAGCGTATGATCAACATGATAGCAGCCCACCTAATCAAGTACCAGTGGTACAAGAGTATCCAGATGTCTTTCCGGAAGAATTACCAGGAAGACCTCCTGACAGACAAGTGGAACTTGCTATTGAATTGGTACCTGGTACCAAGCCAATTGCCAAACATCAGTATAGAATGTCAGCTAGTGAATTGAAAGAGTTGAAGAAGCAGTTGGATGAACTGTTGGAAAAAGAATTCATTCGACCAAGTGTCTCACCTTGGTCAGCCCCAGTCCTATTTGTGAAAAAGAAGAATGGAGAATTAAGGATGTGTGTTGATTACAGAGGCTTGAATGCTGTCACCATCAAGAACAAGTATCCTCTCCCCAGAATTGATGACCTGTTTGACCAACTCAAGGGTGCCAAAGTGTTTTCCAAGATCGATCTGCGCTCGGGTTATCATCAGCTTAAAATCCGAGAGCAAGATCGAGAGAAGACGGCTTTCATCACCAGATATGGATTATTTGAGTTCACGGTCGTTCCCTTTGGTTTAACCAATGCGCCAGCTTATTTCATGAATCTTATGAACCTGGTGCATATGGACCAATTGGATCGATTTGTGATTGTCTTTATTGATGATATTCTGATATATTCCAAGAGTGAAGAAGAGCACAGACGACATTTGCACATGGTATTGACAAGACTGAGAGAACATCAGCTATATGCAAAGTTTGACAAGTGCAGTTTTTGGCTAAAAGAAGTTGCTTTCTTGGGTCACATTATATCTGAAGATGGAGTGAAGGTCGATCCAGAAAAGATATCTGCAGTTATGGAATGGAAACAACCCAAGACCGTGACTGAAGTAAGGAGTTTCCTTGGATTGGCGGGCTATTATCGCCGATTCATTGAAGGTTCTCGAAAATCTCACGCCCACTCACCAACTATTGAAGAAGGACAAGCCGTTTACATGGACAGATGCATGTGAAGAAAGTTTTCAGATGTTAAAGACCAAATTGACAACCACGCCGTTTTGATATTGCCCAACCAGAAAAGAATTCCAAATATTGTGATGCTTCAAAGCAAGGTTTGGGATGTGTACTTATGCAAGACGGAAAGGTTGTCGCTTATGCCTCAAGACAGTTGAAGCCGCATGAGGAGAATTATCCCACACACGATTTAGAACTAGCAGCTGTAGTGCATGCACTAAAAATTTGGCGGCACTACCTGCTGGGGAATCGATGTGAGATATTTTCTGATCACAAGAGCCTAAAGTACCTATTCACACAGCCAGAATTAAACATGAGACAGCGCAGATGGCTGGAACTGATAAAGGATTATGATGTTGATCTTCAGTATCACCCGGGCAAGGCCAATGTAGTTGCCGACGCCCTTAGCCGCAAGGCTCGTCCAAGCAAGCTAGCAAATCAGAGTATCCCCAGAATTGCAAAGGGACATAATACGACTGAACTTGGTGATCACAGAACAGGGTGAAGAAACAGCATTAGAAATTCAACCATTACTGACAGATCAGATTAAAGCAGCACAAGATGAGATGAAGAGATTCAAAAACTGAAAAAGGATATTGAAGAAAGAGATCATCAGAGTATACGATAGACGAGCATGGAATCCTTACCTTCCGTGGTCGCTATTGCATACCCGACAAGAATTAAGGGAATTAATATTGTCTGAAGCCCATTCGTCCCAATTCTCAATTCACCCAGGAGGTACTAAGATGTACCAAGATTTGAAGAAGATATTGGTGGAACCAGATGAAGAAGGAAGTGGCAGAGTATGTAGCTAAATGTGATGTCTGCCAGCAGATCAAGATAGACCACCAGAAACCATCGGGATTGTTGCAACCTTTGCCAATACCCGAATGGAAATGGGACAGTATCGGCATGGATTTCATTACTGGACTTCCCAAGACTCGTGAGGGATATGATGCTATTTGGGTCATTGTCGATAGATTGACCAAAGTGGCTCATTTTCTCCCGATCAAGCAAACTTATGGGAAGATAAACTTGCTGAGTTATACTTGACAAGAATTGTGACTCTACATGGAGTTCCGAAGAAAATTGTGTCAGATAGAGGAGCACAATTTACATCTAAGTTCTGGGAAAAATTACATGAAGCGATGGGCACTGATTTAAATTTCAGTTCAGCTATCACCCCCAGACAGATGGTCAGACAGAAAGAACAAATCAGATTTTGGAAGATATGTTGAGAGCTTGTGCTATTGTGTATGGTGCAGCCTGGAATACTTGCTTACCATTCGCTCAATTCTCATACAACAATAGCTACCAAGCTAGTATCCAAATGGCCCCTTTGAAGCACTTTATGGCAGAAAATGCAGAACCCCTCTGAATTGGACGAAACAGGAGAGCGACAACTTATTGGTCCTCAGATTATTCAAGACACAGAGGAACATGTTAGAATTGTCAGAGACAGACTCAAAATGGCACAAGACCGACAGAAGAGCTATGCAGATAACCGCAGAAGGATTTGAGTTTTGAAGTTGGAGATTTCGTCTACATCAAAGTCACTCCATTCAAAATAATTAAGAGATTTCAAGTTAAAGGCAAATTGCACCAAGATATGTGGGACCGTTTCAGATTATCGGAAGAGTTGGGGAAGTAGCTTATCAAGTGCAGCTCCCACCCAACTTGTCAAGAATGCACAATGTGTTCCACGTATCTCAACTTCGAAAGTGTCTACGTCAACCAACAGATGAAGTGCATTGTCAGATATTGAATTACAGGATGACTGCACGTATGCTGAAGAACCACTACAAATACTTGAAACATCAGAGAGGCAGCTCAGAAACAAGAATATCAGATTTTGCAGAGTGCAGTGGAAGAATCATACAGCGGATGAGTCCACTTGGGAACGAGAATCAGACTTGCAGCGGGATTTTCCCAACTTACTCCTGGACCAAGTTAATCTCGGGTCGAGATTCTTTTAAGGGGGGTAGGTTGAAAAGCCCCAAAATTTCAAAATCCAAAATTTGTGAATTTTTGCCGGTTTTTGGGTGAATTTTGGAAACTTTCCTTTTCGGGAAAGTCTCCCTTTTTCCGCTTTCCCTTTTCGGCTGGGCGCTTCCTCTTCTCTCCGGCGCCCCGCTCTTTTCCGCTTTCTCCGTTCCCTGGCTCTCCCGCGCGGACGCTCCTCCTCCCTCCGCTGGCGCCCGCTCCCTTTCCGCCTTCCCGCGCAGCGCGCGCGCGCTGCGCCTCGCGCCCGCCTCCTCGCGCGCGCGCGGACAGCGCCGCCCCGGATTTCCCCCTCGCGCCCGCGCCACCCCGACCACCACGGTCCGAAACCGTGGGCGCCCCCGCCACGCGTCGCCGCTCCTCTGCGCTTGGCCCCGCATGGCAGCGCCGCCCTCCCCTCTCCGTGCGCGGACGCCCTCCGCCCCAGCTCCCCGCCGCGCTGTCCCGACCGCCGCAGAGTCCGCGCCACGCGTCGCCCAGCTCCTGCGGCCGACCCCACCTGGCAGTCCCCGCCCGTCACTTCCCCGCGCGCGGACGCGCTCCCCTCCCATGCCGCAGCTCCACCCCCGCCCGTGCTGTCCCGTCGCCATAAACGCCGCGCAGCGCCCGGTCACCGCCCGTCTGCGGAGGAGACGCTCCCACCCTCCCCCCATCCCTGTTGACCCCGGCTCGCCGTTGCCTTCACCCCGAAGGAGCCCCTCCCCGCCCGGGTACAAAACCCCCCTCGGTCCCCTCCTCCTTTGCTTCCCGAACACCCCCAGCACCCCCATTCACCTCCCACCGCTCCCCCGCCTCTCCCTGAGCTGCCAATCGGAGCCGCATCGCCCGAAGCTCCGCCGTCGTCTCCTACGCCGGCGACCCCGTAAAGCGGATCTTCCGCTCCCCTCCCCCATTCTCCAATTGCTTTCGCCCTGAGCTCCTCCTCAGTGTGCTGATCACGCTGGTAACTTTGTTTGGCCAGGTGCTCGCCCGTGGAGCGCCGTCACCGCAGCTCCTCCGCCGACCGAACCAGCTCCCCGTGGCCAGCTCTCCTCGCCGCCTCCCAGCTTCTGCCGCCACTCCCAATGTGAGCTCCATGACCCCCTCTCTGTGTAACCGCAGCCGTTTGGGCTATCTCGCCGCCGGCGACCTCCCTCGCCGCGGCCCCGAATCTTCCCCTTCTGCTCCCCCTTCTCCGTTGTTCCCCTCGCCTCCCCAGTGCCCAAAATGGGTTCCCATGTCAAGGAGCACCCAGTGGATCCCTCCCCGGCCCGGGGCCTTCGCCGTGCCGGAGCGCCGCAGCTCCGCCGCCCCGTCCTGTCGCCCCCCCCGGCTGGAGGTTGACGACGACGACGTGGCCTCCTCCCCTCCGTCGATCTCGCCCGCGCCATTTAACGTCGGTCCGTCCGATCCTCCGCTTACCGCTTCGCCCCTCCGTTTTATCGTCGCCGTCGGATCATCATAAACACCGCCCCCTCCCCTCCGTCGGATCTCCTCCCCGTACCCCTCACCCCGCCACATCTCCGCCACCCGCTTGAGCCACGCGTCGCTCATCCGAGCCGCGTGAGCGCGCGTGCGGGCGTGGGCCGAGCCGGCCTGCCCCGTCGCCGAGCGCGCGCGGCGCGCGCGCGCGCGCGTTGGGCCGCGCTGGCCTTCGGCCGCGCGGCCGCACTGTAGCAAAGCGGCCGGGCCGCACTGTTCACTATTTTCCAGTGATTTATAATTTCTAAAATCCCAGAAAATCAAATAAATCCTAGAAAATCACAGAAATCCCAAAAATTCCCAAACTTCACCACTTTGCTCCAAATAATATTCCAGACCCATTGGTGACTCCATTTCCACAGAATCCTCCCAAATAAATTCCTAAAATCCATTTGGGGGTTTATGCAATTTACTCCTTTTTAAATAGTTTATTTTCCCTCGCTTGATTAGTCTCAAGCTGGATTTAATTCTGTTTTGTATGTTTGCGCTAGTGTCGGAGTCGCCGGAAGTTCAGTTGCAGCCCCAGGAGCCAGGAGGTTCTTCGTTCGAGCTAGCGGAAATCATTCGGATTGACGGCAAGTCCCAAATCCTTTGATCATATTGAAACCCATGCTGTTTATTATGTTAATATGCTATTTGCATTAGCTAGTTGAAATGTTAGTTCGAAAATAAAATAAAATGTTTAGAATGACCTATTATGTAGTTAATCCTACCACCGTTAAATGCCATGTTTAATTTGTTGCCATGCCTTTGTAACCCTAGAATTAATTACTGTTAATCTAGATAATTGTAGGATATTATTATCATCATGCAAAATGTTACACTGATAAGGTTGTGGCTGTGGGCCAATAGAATTTGGAAAACCCGACTCTAAGGTAGGGTGGTATGGGACACCGTATCTTAGAGCGGAGAGTGCCGGCGTGCACAAGGTAGGGTAAGGAGTGGGGAGCCGCGAGACGGTCTTCGCCCATCTTTACCCTAGGGTTTGGAGTAGGGTAAGGGTGAGTGGGAAATCGCGAGACGGTCTACGCCCACCGCTTACCTTAGGTTGGGTCGCGAGCCTGGCGAGGTTGCGGACCATGTGAAAATATAAGGACTGAAACCCTTATGCTGAGCAAATGTCATAGAACCCGCTCAAACCACAGGAGTTGACTTGTCAACACTTGTCTAGTAGCTGCTCAACTCGATTGAAACTCTACAGGAGGTTTAGCAGTGAGGTTAGGCAAGCCGTGTTTGGGTGCCTAACAACGGTAGAGTTCACTCGAAGCGGACACCGTCTTTTCTTGTGTGTGTGTGTGTGTGTGTGCGTGTGAGAGCCAGACCCGAGTGAATTCTACCGGGTAGAGCCTATATAAAGAGTTGAGCAGTGAAACGACCTGGCTTTCTTAACTCTTTAGCGGGAGTTAAGGGATCGTGTGGGTAAAGCTGAGCAAACTCTGCAGAGTCAAATAAATGGTATTCGAATACGCCGTGCTCCCGGTTATTGGAGCTGTGTCACTTGGGTGATTCCAGCAGCAAAGCTTAAGTAGTTTTGTACATGCTTTAACTTGTTTAGGTTGGTTAATGAACTCTTGTGGAAAACCCCTGAGATCTTAGAGTAGTTTTGAGTCCGTCTTATTAAAATGATTGCAAATAAAACTGCATCCACTCAAAGATAATAAACCAAATATATTCCCTTCCTTGAAGTTCCGTGCATGTAGTAAGTTAAGATCCCTTTGGGATTTGCTGAGCCGGTTGGTTGGCTCACGGCTTGCTTAAATCTAATCTTTAGAGGATCAAGACGAAGGAGAAGGTCTCCCCGTTGAAGAAGTCCCGGAGGATCTCTTCTTCGACGAGGACCCTTGGCTGTAGGTCTCGGCCGCGCTCAAGCGGATTCTGGAAGTCTTTTGTAATGTAAATATACTTTGGGCTTGCACGCCCCGCTGTCAAAACCCTGGATGTTAATCCTTATGTCAAATATATGCTGGACTTTTGTTGTAAGCATGCAATGGTATACTCTTGCGCGACGTTCCATAACTGTTCATGCGTGAATAGTTGCGGAATGCCGTGTCCGTACGCGCCCCTGGAAACGGGGGCGTTACAAGGCCTCATGCTCATCGTCTTCCTCGTCACGTTCATCCACAGGGAGCGCGACGAGCTCAGGGCAGCCGAGTCCGGCGGCGGGAGCTTGTCGCTGCGGCGGCTGCGCGCGTGGCTGCAGCACTACGACGACGCGTCCGTGAGGAACGGCAGCAATACGACGACGAGGCAGAGTGCCGGGAAGGAAGAGGCTATGCGCGACTTCACCGCTCCAGCGGTGAGTCCCATCAGCGGCTCGAACGATTCCGAGGTGGACGCGGCTTCTCTGCCGGAGGAAAAGGGGGCAAATGAGTTCAGGAGCCCGTTCGAGCAGCGGACACAGGTGACCGCCGCCGCGTCCGCGGAAATACACGGGCCGTCCGCAGTAGAGGGCAAGTCGTCACTGAAATTCCTACTAGGCAGTGAGGAACGAAACGACCAGGCAATATCTCCGTAAATATGTGCGCCTAAAGCCCCGTTCAGTTGGGCTAAAGAATAGTGACTTATGACTAAAATTACACTATAGCTGACTGAAATTACACTATAGCTGAACATGATTTATTTGACGTAATTAAATTAAAAATTTTAAAAATAAAAATATATGTTAGCTCATCACGGACAACACAAACGATTACGGGAAAAAAAGAATTGACAAAAAAGCTTAAAAAACCAAAAGTTCAAAAAAAAGACAATTTATGAATAGTTAAATCAAAAACTCAAACCACAATGAGTGGGACATAGAGGACCACCACATTAAGCCAGTGTCAACGTGATGTGATTCATAATTTTACTGCCTCACAAATGACGGGGACCTACCAGCCCGAAGCATATGCAGAACAATACTACACTGAACGCCCCCTGCTTTGCATGCTAATGATCAACTGTATTCGCCTCTGCCAAAAGAAAATCCACATATCCGAAGGCGTATGTTTAGCATCTAAAAAAAGCACAACTTCAGGTGCGCAAGTTTAGTCAGCATAGATCAGGTTATCAGCTAATTTAATGCAGAATCTATGCAGCACAGTCAAAGAGTTACGAAAATGCCTAGTAGTTATTGAGGGTGTCTTACCAGTTCTGATATCATTATCCTGCAAATTCAATGATCTCCATTTCTGCAAGCGTGCAACTATATCAAAGCTGATTGCAGTCGTACAATCGACGGATCATACATATACCTGGGCCTGGCCCACCTCTTTCCCAATAGATATTTTAGTGGAACCCAACAGAAACACAAGGTGCGTTCACTAGGAAGGACACCCACTGCGCAGATATCGCGTTGCGTACTTGCGTACGTCGCTGTGTTGACAGCGAGAAGAGCTGTTACTCCTCCAAGATAAAGAACCCGGTAAATCATTACAATCCATGTATCAAAGCTTCAACTTTATACATGCAGACGGGTGCCAGAAAGCAGCTGTATTCTTGCGTATTAGCTCAGAAAGCAGACCAACCTAATGCATTTCAATCTCCTGCACTGGAATAGATGTCTGGTCGGAGTGACGAGTGTCAGATGTGCTAGATGAGCTTGCTATCTCAGATTTGCACAATGGACAAAGAGCATTTATCTTGAGCCATTTATCAACGCATTCCTTGTGGAAACAATGTGTGCAGGGAAGTTCACGGAGCTCATCATTGTGTGCATACTTTGCAAGACAGATGCAGCAAACCTGCAATATCACACGATATAACAAATAATAAGTACCCACGATGCCACGATGTGAAACTTTTGTTTTGCTGCCAAAAGCAAATGCAGAAACTAGAAGGAAATAGGCAACATACAGCATCTTCAGCAGAAAGTGACCGTTCCTTGTCAGTCCCTGCAGCCACTATCCCTCCATCTTGGCCTTCAGCTTCATTTCCTGAACCATGGCGACGCTTCTTGATTTTGAATTTATATGTCGGCAAAGCATTGATGGATTCTGAGGTAGCACCTCTTGTATTGTTTGTATCTTCTCTAAAACCCATAACAGATATAATGCAGGGGAGGCAACAGCATATCATTGCGCAGAGGATGAAAGGCATGGCATACCCAATGCAACTGAAGGTAAGGAACACAATACATAACCTGGCAGGAAACAAAGTCAGAAACAGTATGATGGCAACATCACATCCATAGAAGCAATATTTGTACTTACCTGTACAAGTTTGGAGCTTCAAGGGGAGAAGCGCCCACCAAATATCCACACATTTCCTACGACAAACCACACAGCAAAGAAACAATCCAAGGCCATCTTGAAGTGGTCAAACAGTGCATTAATCCTGCAAATGACCAGGTGTATTCATCTTTAATTAATAGCTATTCTGTGACATCCATAAGTGAACAACAAACTATGGAGTTCATGATATTCACCATCAACAGGTGCATGGAGGGCAGACATATACCGGCACAAATGTAACCCAACCTAGCTGATAACAGCATCTAATAATTTCCTGGTCTAATAACTAAAATAAAAGCTAGCCAATCCCAACCATACAATTCAACAAAGCTAGCAAGCAGAAAACGCTAACCATTTCATATAAAAGTAACAGCCATAGTGCCATACTGAGGAATTTTTATGCAAAAGATGCAAACAGTGTACCTCGGGTTAGCAAGCACTGCATTTCGTGCAGCATTCCTACGCCGTTCTGATGCACTTGCCACATAAGGAGTGGGCTCAGTTGAATTGTTCTGAGAGGAGCCTTGAAGTGAGTGTGCTGGCTCATGCTCGCCATTCACAATATTACGGTGTATATAGCGCCAATAAAGATGGGGTAACATGGCAAAACAACCAACTGTATAACCCATGACCCATTCAAATAATGGAGCTTGTGGATGTTCCTTTCTTGACAAAGATAGCACAACAATGGCAGTAACAATTTGGCTCACGTTGACAATAACTTCAATTGAAATCCATAATCCAGAGTTCAAAGGGCTTCTATGTCGCCGACCATAGTTATCACTTCTCCTAGTGCCCGA
The DNA here is from genome assembly GCA_017311315.1 of Dendrocalamus latiflorus. Taxonomy (NCBI): domain Eukaryota; kingdom Viridiplantae; phylum Streptophyta; class Magnoliopsida; order Poales; family Poaceae; genus Dendrocalamus; species Dendrocalamus latiflorus. The sequence continues at coordinate 5,561 of JACBGG010000369.1, read as the reverse complement.
AGTGTTCCCTGCATGAGGTACAGAACCTATTGCTGATGGTGCCTGCAAGGCAGGTGCTAGAGCTCTTGTTGAAGGCCTATCCACAGGATTCAACTCTTCATGGTTCTCTCTATCAACACTATGCGACACCGAAGCAGAAGGATCGGTATCCCTTGGAATATCAATTATGTGTTCATGACCACTTACACCTGCTGTTTGTTCCATCCTCAAAGCGTGGATATCAGTATGACCTTGAATTTGGAGGAATATGAGAAGCTAAGGTTGTCTGTGATAAGAAGTAACAAAGGAAAGAAGCAAGTTGCCCATTTCCAAGCCCTGCTGTCTTCCTTAATAGATACTGAATGTTCTAACACAAGTTTTTTCTGTATGCTTCAACAGAGACTCCCAAACTTCAAACTGATCTTTAGGTTTAGCTTGTCAAGATAGTTGTTCTGCAAAGGTCACAGGAAAAAGGCATTAATTTGTCATCATTTGCATACATGGAAAAATGGCACTGTTTCGATACATACTGAAACAAAATGGCTACTAACATTCATACCTAATGAATCAGAAATAATTGTACTAAAAAGCTCAACTTGATAGATCACAGTGTTCAAAACCAGAAATAGGTTCACCTTAATAGATCACAGTAAATTAGGTTCAAAACCAAACAACTCTAAAAAACATTACCAAGTGACAAGTAAACTTCCTCTCTTTTGACTTATATTAACATATCAATAAGACTTTGGAGCTGCGTATACATCTACTAGTATGCCAATCAAATGTTTTAACTATTTCATGCAAGGGTCAGTGTTCACCTAGGCGCTAGGCACTAGTCGGATGGCAGCCGGCTCCTAGCGCCTAGGCCTAGGCGGCCGCCTAGGCGGGCCAATTCGGCAAGGCGGAAAGGCGGGAGGGCACTGCCTAACGCATATGTATATATAAAAATGAAGAAAGCTTATAATTTATGTGTTTAGTTTATAAGGCATAAAAGTTAAAATATGATACATATTATGGTGGTCTTACTTTGCACACATGTGCATGCAGAACTATCCATTTAGACAGTCATGAGGCTCTGGCCATTGCAAACAGGTTTCAGGCTTTAATGACACCCCAGAGCCAATGAAATAAGTCTTGACAGGAACAAGTATGAATTAGAATGCATGTTTGCATCATTCAATCCCCATAAGAGCACTAAACAGCATAAACGATCAAGTGTAGCAACTGGAAAGTCTGGAATATAGGCAGACCACCAGCAAAACCACAGGATTGATATCAAGTCTCCTATGTTGTCTCAGCTATACTTAAGTAACAGCTAATATACTATAAAGTATAAACTATATTAGATATAAAAATTAAACTGAAAGAAACAAGCTGAACTAAACATCAGTAAGCAAAAGAGTACTATCACACAGTATGGAACTGAATAAACAAGTCTAGTAGTAGACACAATGTTCCAAGTTATGACATAATACACAAGTGTAGTGTCTCACATAACACACAAAAGTAACTCAAGTCTGAGTCATCTGTTGAAGGAAAACTCAGATCTGAAGGGTCGACGTTCAAAGCAACGATTGATCAACAATAGCATGATCCATGATATGTACACTGTTTCATCAATCTAGCATGAATCATGTGAAAAAGCCTCCATATATAAATGCAACCATTTGACAAATATCACCAAGAGATATGTGGCATACCCTAGGTAGGAGTAAAATACATAGAGGAACTAAAAACGTGGTCAACATCACATGATAAACTGCTATAAGTAAAAGCAAAAAAATAACCAGCAAACGCATCCATAAAAGCATGATTAATATAGAAGAAAACCAGTCGAAACTATGGAATCATGATTAAAATTGGCATAATTAACACTTAAACCCTGAACAGTAATACATAAACACTATGCATGAAACTAATAATCCATAAAGCTAGCTAAGAATGAACCTAATAAAAAACTACAGATCGATCAACTAACAAGCACAAGCACAAAACATTTCGCCCTACTATCAAGTCCCCATTACCCTAGACATGAATCGTACTACATTAACAGTAAGATACTAAAATCTAAGAACAATTGCAGATCAGGGCAATCGAAAGCATGTCAACACACAAACAGCATCTGATTTGACACACAAATCTTCCGATTCGCACAAGCAAATAGCACAGGAGAGAGGATTTAGGGCGGAGATGGTTACCACGGCCTTCAAGTAGCACCGAAAGGGTAGAACGACGGCCTGACAGCTGAGATTCCCCTAGGTACAACTCCAGCGGACGGAACGGCGCGGCGTGAGAGTAGCAGCAGAGGGATGGACACCTGATGAAGCTTGCTGCGGGGAGGGGAGGGACAAGGGGAGCGCGCGAGAGAGGAGTACGACGACGAGTACAGGGGGCTGCGCGCATGAGGCGAAGGGGGAGGATCGCCAACCCTAACCTAGCCAGTCGACACCAGATGCACAGCAAGGTAGCTCGCGCGTCGCGCGCGGGGAGGGTGGCGACCGTCCGACGGTGACGGCACGGTGGGCCGAGAGCACCGCTGTGCCTGGTGCCTGTACACGGCGGCGATCGGGCGGGAGGCGGCGAGGAGTGGCCTCCCTGTGGCGTGGTCGACGGGAGCGCAGGAGGGTTGGTGACGAGCGAGCGAGCGTCTTACCATCTCAGGATTGGGGAATAGGAGGATGCCTTCGGGTTCCCGCAAAGCGAGTACGGCGATGGCCGGGCCGGGCCGGGCCGAGACTGCGACTGACCAGCTTCCAAACCACTCGAGGTGCACATCCCAACCACCGGGCAGCGGGCCGGGCCTAGCTTTTCGGGATAACGTCGGCCGGGCCGACTCAAATACGACCTGGAAAACTATCTTTTCCTCTTACGGCGCAGATACCTCCCGCAGGCCGCAGCGCAACGAATTCCACGGCCCAGGTGTTCACCCGGCCGTGCTCCCACTGCGAGTGCACACCTGCCGGAGGCTCAGGCGAGCCCATCCTGTGGCCGCCGGCTTCTCCAGCAGTTCATACTTGGCTCACTTGAATTGAACCCTACACCCACCTGGTTCCAGGATCCCAGACCTTGTATTCTCTGTACAGTGCTTGTGACTTGTGAGCTAGGATTACTGCGTATATAGATGTGTTCAAGCTTAACCGTCTGACCTCCTGCAGATAATGCTTGCTTATCTATCTTGGATATGATCATGAATTCCTTATTGCCACCCCCTTTCATTCATTTTTTTTGCAAGCAGTTTGATCATGGTTTCCATGTGCTTCCTACAGGATAACCCTTTTGGCCTGGCATGCCCTGCATTGACAACAGTAACAAGTAGTAATTCAGTGTAGCATCCGCAGTCCGCAGAAACGCTTGTCACCTATCAGTGGGTGATGTTTGGCCTGGCAGATTGCAGCAGCAGAAGAAATCTGACAGATGATGGCTATTGCGTAAACCAGCTTTTGCCGGTTTCATGCTTAAATTGTTTACCTATTCTCCAGTCATTCGGGGGCATTACACACCTCTCTCTCTCTCTCTCTCTCTCTCTCTCTCTCTCTCTCTCTCTCTCTGCCGGGTCCATTTCTTGCTGTTTCTGCCACCAACTTGTGCCTAAAAGGCAGACACCAACACGTTAGATTCAGGCAACATGTTTGGGGCAGATGCTGTGTGGGTGACGCAGTCCGGTTGGATTTGTTCTCTACTCATATAGGGGCCTTCGAGGGTAGGGTAGCTTATTGATTACTTGTGCAATCATTCAACGGCAGCGATAAACACAATGGCCATTTTTTTAGTCTGCGATTGAACGATTTTAGATACAATTGATGATTTTTGCCTATATTTTTTAAGATAGCAGTGAATGACAGAGGTATAGATATGGACAACGCATATAATTCTAGACTCAAAAAGCCATTTAAAAAATCCTTTTCAAGAAACCACCCTGTTTATTTCACTTCTGGAAAAACTAAAACCCCAAAATAATAGGTGCAATATCTCATCAATGGTTTTGCATATCCTAAAAAAATAGAAGACAGTTTAGAAAATAGTAGCCTGTCACGTAAGTGAGAGTAATAAAACTATCCTACTTGCATCTGCAAGCACGGAGTGGGTTTTTTCTGGCTACAGCTTATGACTTGTAGCTGCGGTTTATAATTTTTTGATTCTAACACGCTCGTTTGTGTGAATGAACCGAGTGCTGATATAGCGCTTAAAAAATGTCGTCATGATAAGTCGTTTTAAAACGACAATAGAAAAACTGTTCTATTTATTTATTTGAGAGAATCCACGAGCCGAAAAGTAGCAGCCACGGTGTCACTTTACGACGTCGTCAGTAATTTAGCACAGTATACCTTAAACCATAGAATTTTGCTCGTGCTTATTGCAAGTGCTTTTGCAACTCCAGCGTGATTGCGTGAAGTTCACTGCACTCTCCTGACGTTCCTTTCGTTGCTTTGCAAACTCCGTACGAGTATATCAGACTTGTTGTTTCCGCAAACCCTGTGCAGGCGTACCGGGTGAGAGGAGGGGGGGGGGGGGGGGGGGGGGGGGGGGGGGGGGGGGGGGGGGGGGGGGGGGGGGAAAGGCGAGAGAACACGTGGATTATTCCCACGTGATATCGCAGGCGAGGCGGTAGTACACCCCCCCGATTCTTTTGGCTACGAGCGAGCAGTTTCATTCACTGAACCTTGCCGACGATGCCCTGCCAACCAAGCCCCAACTCCTCCATAAATCCTGTACCTTTCCGCACTCCGCAAGTGTGACAAAACAACAAAGAAAGCTTCTCTTCTCCGTACACACGCACACACGCGATGGTACATGCACTGGCCAGGTTACTGGGCACATCGATCGATCCCCACTTCGCCACTGCCTGAGGATGGCGCCAAGAATAGTATCTACCAATCCACCTCGCGATCGCAACTTCACGGTTGGAAGCCGTGGATCGCAGGTAAGGTAGGCGGCGCCATCGATCTTAATTAGCGGCATTTAATCCCAAAAGGCGTTTTGTTTCGTTTCGTTCGCAACGCACGTACAGGGATCGAGAGCTAGCCGCAGCTGGAAGCGTCGCCGCCGGCGCGTCCAATCTGGCGGAGCGTGCGTGCGTGCTCATCGTTATCGTCTCCCGTCCCGTCTGACGCTACCGCTAGCGTACCACTGAGTTAAAGGAAATAAAATTTTTCACTGTTCAATTTTTTATGTAAGCTTTATCCGATAAATTTACTCAGATTCAGTTTAATTGGCTAAATCTAGCATTTCTGTCCGTTCAAAGTGACCCCTACTATTGTTATATATGATTTTAATCCGTTTTACATACTAACTCCCTAACATCCACTCTCATGTTTCCTGTAGAGATTCAATCAAGTTGAGCAACTACTAAACTAGGGTTGACAAATCAACATATGTGTAGAGCGATCACTGTGTTCTTTACTCAGCATAAGATTCTTGTCCTTACTTTTCACTTAAGGCAACCAACCACATCCCATGTTCTCGACGGCACTACCACCCCTCTACTCAACCCTCTACCCTAGGGTAAAGTCGTGGACTCCAACCATCTCGTGGTTTTTCACGATTCCTCCTTACCATAGAACCAGCTTGACAATTCTACCGGC
>JACBGG010000104.1:0-43414 GCA_017311315.1 Dendrocalamus latiflorus | reverse complement strand
GCTGAGAGAGAGAAGCGGAGAACAGAATGATTGTTAGGGTTTTCGGCCGGCGCAGGGAGGGATTTTGTCCTCCCGATCAGCTCGCTCCGCCATTGGATCGAATCGGGCGGTTGGCGATGGCCGGGCTGATTTTGAGCCCAGGCAGCTTCGGCATTTCCCAGCCCAGGCCCAGGTTGCGGCCTGGGCGCGGAGGCTGAAGGCGCGCGCGGGCAGTGGGCCGCGCTGCTGCTGGGCCGCGGGAAAACTCGGGCCGAATGCACAGTAAAGAGTGATTTTCTGTGTTATTTTTTCAGAAGCATTCATTTGATGAATTTTGTTAAGTTTGAGTTAAAATCTCTGTTCAAATTTGAACCAAGTCGAGATTTTATTCCGCTGCAAGCTAAAGTTTATTAACTTCTTATTAAATTCGAACCAACGGGAGAATTTAATTTTTGAAGAGCAGAAATTTTATGTTTTTTCTCTAATTTTAATTGGAACCAACGGGAAAATTAAAATTAGAGAAATTTACAGTTCATGTTTATAATTTTGCTATTTTCTGACCAAAGTTGATGATAGCAATATTATAAATTAATTTATTCATAGATTTATGCATTAATTCTATCTTCTGCCCAACGGTGATGTAGAATTAATGTACAAGAATTTTGCATGTTTTAATTTTGACCAACGTTAAATCAAAGCATGCAATTATTATATTATTATGTTTCCTCATTTTTTCTGATACTGTTTCAGGACTCAACCCAATGGCATACATCTCGCACATCCCGGCACTTGATGGGAACAATTATCGGGCGAGAAAAGTATGATTTGGCACTTGCGCTGTCCGAGAATGACTTAGCCCTCACCTCTCCGTGTCCTACTGAGCCAGAGGACCCGGTGAGGGCAGAAAATGAGACTGATGCTGATTTCACTGCCCGAAAGCGTGATCATGCAGAAGTCAGAATGAAATATGATCTTGAGAAAAAGAAATGGGACATCTCGAATCGCAAGTGCCTGATGGTGGCTAAGGCCACTATTGCAGATCCAATAAGGGGATCCATCCCAGACTATGACACTGCCACAGAGTATCTACAGAAAGTGAAGAATCAGTTTACTGGCTCTTCAAAGGCCACAGCAAGCACGCTGATTAAGAAACTAGTGAATGAGAGATACTCTAGTGGTGGAATAAGAGAGTATATACTAAAGATGAGCACAACGGCAGCTAAGCTAAATTCAATGGATATGGGGCTCAAGGATGAGTTTCTAATTCATTTGATCTTTGCTTCTCTGCCAAAAGAATTTGACACTTTTGTTGTTAATTACAACATGCAGCCCGACAAATGGGACATAGAAAAGCTCATTGCAATGTGTGTGCAAGAAGAGGAGAGGCTTAAAACCTCACAGGGTGACTCTGCAAACCTTGTGAAGAACAACAAAAGAAAGAACTTTAATGCCAAACCACAAGGGAAACCTCAGTGGGATAGTAGCTCCTCTTCTAAGTCACAGGGAAAGGTTCCCCAGTTTCATAAGCCCAACCAATTTACAGCATAGACAAATGCCTAAATTTTTGTAAGAAGAAGGCAGGGCACTATCAGAGGGATTGCCCAGAGTTTCTGAAGCATCTGTTGAAGAATGGTAAGGATGTCATTACATTTATAGATGAATCCTTGTATTTAAGTTATGAAAAATCTACTTGGTGGATTGACTCAGGTGCAACTATTCATGTTGCTAATTCATTACAGGGATTCCATACGAGGAGGACCCTACAAAGAGGAGAAAGAACAATTAAAGTTGCGAATGGAGTTGAAGCCGAAGTCGAGGCCATTGGAGATCTCTCTTTAGAATTTCATGATGGTTTTGTACTTAGGCTTTCAGACGTTCTTTATGTACCCTCTTTGCGCAGAAACTTAATAAGTGTGTCGAGATTAGATGATGATGGATATGATTGCCATTTTGGTAATGGCAAATGCAGACTTGTGTTTAATAATAAATGTGTTGGTCTTACCTTCCGACAAGACAAGCTTTATTTATTATCACTTTCTGAGAATGTGAATCATGTGACCATTGAGAATGAGAATACCTCTTCGTCTATGAATGAAAGTAAAAAGCGGAAGATAAATCATGATGTATCGTCGAAATTATGGCATTGTCGTTTAGGCCATATTTTGAAGGGGAGAATAGAACGATTGATTAAGAAAACACTTCTTCCGCCATTAGAATTTTCAGATTTAGAACAATGTATTGATTGCATAAAAGGAAAATATGTTAAGAAAATAAAAAAGACGCCAAACGAAGCGCAGGAAATTTAGAAATAATTCACACAGATATCTGTGGTCCATTTCCTGTGAAAAGTGTGGATGGTTATGATTCATTTATAACATTCACAGATGACTATTCGCGTTATGGCTATATTTATCCAATTAAAGAAAGAACAGAAGCATTGGATAAATTTAAGATATTTAAGGCTGAAGTAGAAAATCAGTACAATTTAAAGATTAAGATAGTAAGATCCGACCGTGGGGGGAGTACTACGGTCGGCACACCCCGTATGGCCAAGTTCCTGGACCTTTTGCAAGGTTCTTACAGGAAAATGGCATAGTTGCCCAGTACTCTACACCGGGCGAACCTCAGCAGAATGGAGTGGCTGAAAGACGCAACCGTACCTTAATGGATATGGTGAGAAGTATGATAAGTTACTCCACGCTACCGATAAGTTTATGGATGGAGGCGTTAAAAACCGTCATTCATATTCTTAATCGAGTACCAAGCAAGTCGGTACCCAAAACACCGTATGAGTTGTGGACAGGAAGAGAACCCTCACTTAACTATTTACGTGTGTGGGGTTGTCCTGCTGAGGCTAAAGTTTACAACCCAAACATAGGGAAGCTAGACCCCAAGACAGTCAGCTACCATTTTATTGGCTATCCAGAAAAATCGAAGGGTTATCGCTTCTATTGTCCTGACAGACATACGAAGTTTGTAGAAACAAGACACGCTGTCTTCTTGGAGGAAGAGATGATCAGGGGGAGCAGAGTAGCGCGAGAAATTAACCTAGAGGAAAAGCGGGTACATGTGCCCATTCCGATGGTTCAGGAACCTTTTTTCACGCTACCTGTTGTTGCTACACCAACAGTGCCAGACACTGTGTGACAGCACCTGTTGTTAGTTCTCCTGTGGAAACGATGAGTGAACATGAGGAACCTGTCCTTCAGGATCCCATAGAACCCATTGTCACTCAACAGGAAGAGCAACAACAGCCTCACACAGAACAAGCGTCAACTAGCGAGGGACTCAGAAGGTCTCAAAGAGCCAGAAGATCAGCTATCCCTAATGATTACGAAGTCTATGAAACTGAGGAATTTGAAATGGAGGGTGATCCCACCTCTTTTGAAGAAGCCATGAGAAGCGCTCATTCATCCAAGTGGCTTGAAGCTATGCAGGATGAAATGAAGTCAATGAGTACCAACGGTGTTTGGGACTTAGAAACCATTCCTAAAGGAGCCAAGACAGTAGGCTGTAAATGGGTCTACAAAACCAAATATGACTCTAGAGGGAATATAGAAAGATTCAAAGCGCGACTTGTGGCAAAGGGCTTTACGCAAAGAGAAGGCATAGATTACAATGAGATATTTTCTCCAGTCTCGTGTAAAGACTCTTTTAGAATAATAATGGCACTTGTAGCTCATTATGATTTAGAATTGCATCAGATGGATGTAAAGACGGCGTTCCTAAATGGGGATTTGGAGGAAAATGTTTACATGACACAACCCAAAGGTTTTGTTGTGGAAGGAAAAGAACGTATGGGATGCCGCCTGAAGAAATCCATTTACAGATTAAAACAAGCATCAAGGCAGTGGTACTTGAAGTTTGATAGTACAATAAGAAGTTTTGGGTTCAAGGAGAATGTAGAGGACAATTGCGTGTATGCAAAGTTTGAGAATGGGAAATACATTTTCCTAATCCTGTGTGTGGATGACATCTTACTTGCTAGTAGTGATGTTAACCTATTACAAGAGACCAAGAAGTTCTTGTCCTCGAATTTCGATATGAAGGATCTTGGTGAAGCTTCGTTCGTTCTGGGAATAGAGATTCACCGAGATAGAACTAAGGGGGTTTTAGGTTTATCTCAAAAGGCATACTTAGAAAAGGTTCTAAAGAAATATAGTATGCAAAATTGTAAGCCTTCACCTGCTCCTATAGTCAAGGGCGACAGGTATGGGGAATTTCAATGCCCCAGGAACCAATATGAGATCGATCAAATGAAAGCGGTTCCATATGCTTCAGCTGTCGGAAGCTTACAGTATGCTCAAGTATGCACACGTCCTGACTTAGCATTTGTTACCGGGTTGCTTGGCAGATATCAGAGTAATCCAGGAATAGAACACTGGAAATTAGTAAAGAAAGTTTTGCGCTATTTGCAAAATACGAAAGGCCTCATGCTAACGTACAGAAAATCTAATTCTCTACAGATAATAGGGTATTCAGACTCAGACTATGCGGGAGATGAAAGAAAATCCACGTCAGGTTACATATTCACTCTCGCAGGAGGAGCTATATCGTGGAAAAGCTCGAAACAAACCGTCACTACATCATCCACAATGTATGCCGAGTTTGTAGCATGTTATGAGGCCACGGGGCAGGTGAATTGGCTAAAGAAATTCATACCCGGGTTGAAAGTGGTAGATGACATACATAAGCCACTAAAGTTATACTGCGATAATGAACCAGCAGTATGTTATGCTCACAACAATAAGTCAAGTGGTGCTGCCAAACACATTGACATAAAGTATTATGTTGTGAAAGATAAAGTCCGGGATCATATAATCAGTCTTGAGCATATAAGGACAGAAAAGATGCTCGCGGATCCGCTCACAAAAGGCTTACCGCCCAATGTGTTCAGAGAACACTTAGCCGGCATGGGTTTACGGGAAAGCCTATGATTCCTGGACAACAAGGGCCCAGTTGAGAGTTCATTTCAAAACAGAGAAGTGCATTGTGGCTGTTGAATCTAATGGCATAAGACCGTGACGATGAGGCACGCTCTATGCGCTGATCTGTGATGGAACGAGAAAAGCAATGAGTGATGAGTATAGAGTTTAGAGTATAAGTTGAGATCAAGGGGGAGAATGTTAGGATGATCTCCACCCACGGTTGGCCCAACGGCCACCTGGGCCTTGAGCTCGCGCCCTGATCGGGGGCACCCAACCCTAATGGTTGATGGGCCCCTGTCACACTGCGCTATAAATATAGGTGGGGGCCGGCGGCTCAGATCACGAGGTTGAACGGAGCCGCACTGCCCCACGACAAAACCCTAAACCCGATCTCGAAGGGGTGCGCAGCCAGTGACGGGAAGCACCACTGCCGCGCCGCCACAGGATAGCACCCTCGCCGGACTTCACCACCGACATCTCCCGACTCCACCGACTCCATGGCGGACGCCTCTGCACCCGCAACCAAGACCACGGATGGTCGGTAACTCCACCTTTCCCCCCTCTTTACTCTCTGCTCTTTTAGATCTACTCGCATCACCCTTAGTTCATACCGATCAGCTAGTACACCCCTCTAGATCTACTATTAGTGATCCTGTTAAATATCCAACAATATCTTAATAGTGTCATTGTGTTAATTGCAATTAATTAGAGCAGCCTTTGCCCTCCAGGCTTGTTTATTACTTTTTCAGATGCATAACCCTACTCAAATTGTTTTTGCTGCTGCAGTTGCACATGAAAGGAATTCCAATCTGTCCCACAGACCTCTCAGAAGGAAGCATATATTACCAACATATCATCATCTCAACTGAAGCAGCGCTGCAGCCAGACATGCAATGGCTTCTGGTTTCAGGTAACAACGAGCAGTTGAGCACTCTCTTTGATCTGTTGAAAGAACTTACAGACCATGCAGTTTGGACTATTGAACACAGCTGACGGAACAATGGTACTGTAAAGAGCGTTGCTCCCGTATAGCGTCATAGAAGTAGAATCCTATTGCCATATCCTTGTATCTCAACGCTTTTTGCAGTGCCCCTGCGTGTTAGAATCCCCTATTGAGGTCAATACTTCTATTGTTTGAAACTCTCTTATCATTTCGAATCAAGCAGGAGTGAGGCAAAACTTGCTAATTGCTATGTCATATGGTTACAGCCTTCATGGTGATGTTGAAAAATATACTAGCAGCTCTATGCGGAAGGGAAACAAAGTTGATGAACACAAGCAATGGAATGCTGCCGCTTGCTTCAGACAGACCCCTCAAAAGTGTTCCAAAGATGCCAGATTTCCATCCACCTGCACTTTGATGTTTGCTCCCCAAATTAGAACCTGTGTTTACTACTCCATCTTGATGCGAAACGGAACTCTTGTTCTCAATTTTGTCTCACACTGCTACTGTCTTTTCATGTCATGCCTTGGGAGCTTTGTAGCCCTTGTGGAAATGGAAACTGAAGGATGGCTCGCTCAAATCGGCTTCTGGGTTACTTTTTATTATTTAACAATTTCGTTTTTTTCTAGCTTTTTGGTTTTTAAGCTTTTTTGTTGTTTTTTTTAATATTTATTTGTACTATCCGTGATGAACTAACCTGTTTTTTTATTTTTTAAAAATTTAATTACGTTAAATAAACCACCGTCAACGTAAGTATGCTACTTGTGAGGGCCGAAGAAAACAAGGGAAGATGAGCTGCTGCAAGTGATTAACCAAGAAGGGGCGCAAAAACATGGACAGCAGGCTGCCACATCACAGGCCCTCTCACTCCTGGCTTGCCTTGGCTATCATATCGCAATCAGAGGCACAAGCACAAATCTTAATCTCTCTCAGGACTCAGGAGGTGCAGTGCTTACCACATATCCAGCAATCCACCCTGGGAATCTAGTAATTTTACCCAAAAGGAAAGTAAATTGAAGCCATGTAAAAAGATAATCCCGTGTGCAGCTGCAAAGAAAAGGAAAACCAATTTGAGAACAAGGTCAACCACACAGGCCCCCACACCCTTGGAGTCGGACAAGATGATGGGAAATCTTCAAGATGATTATTACATGATGCTTGTCCTAACAAATCAGGCTCACGAGTACATACATCACCACATGCCGTATTACAGATTTAATCGCCTCAACTCATTCACCCTAACATGATCATCAATTCATCGACAGCAACAGAGCACAAGGATAAAAAGAGAGAAAGAAAGGAAGAAATGGAAATTAAAGCCTCAATTTTTCCTAACAAAACTTTTGCCGACGCCAATCGCCGAAATCACGTGGCTTGCTAGCTTCTTCCAGCGGGAAGAGGACGAAGGAAATGATTCACAGATAACCCACCATCCCCTGAGAAACAGGGGTTGGGTGGGTGGGTGGGGCGCCTGAACAATCGCCCCCATTCAGCGGTGCGCCGTGACGAGCGTCTCGATGAACCGCAGGCCGTCGAACCGCGGCGCGAACTTGTCGTCGCCGCCGGCGCTACCCTTCCCCCTCGACGACGACCCCTGAGACGCAACAAGAAAAGGAAGAGTCAGGCATCCGTGGGAATCGAGTCCTCCAAAATCAAAAGAATTCAAGACCGAATTGCTGCCCTTCCCCTGCCGCGCAAAAGTTATTGGGGGAAAATAGGAGGAGAGGACAGAACCGGTGATCCGAACGCAACGCACCTGCTGGCGGAAGAGGAACCCGTCGCACCTGCCGACGGCGGCGGCGGCCGCCGGCGGGGCGCAGTCGCATGCGAACAGCTCGGCGCCCGAGGCCACGGCGACGGCCGCGGCGGACGCGACGGCGGCGGCGATCCCCCACCTCATGGCCGATCTCCTCCTCCCCCGCTCCTGCACCGGCTACGGCGGCGGCTGGCCCCCACCCCGACCGTACGCGATGGTAGCAGGTACGAAGGCTCGCGTGCTGGAGTTACCAAGAGGCTGGCGTCTGGGGCGTATATAGCTGGCTCGCCGGATTTTGCGTGCGTGATTTAATCGGATTGGAATTTCAGGGCCGCGCGCGGTCGGTCCACGCCGCGGCGGAATTCACGTGTACCATATACAAACAACAAATAACTATAATACCATCAATATCATTTATAGCCAATGCTAAAAATAATTGATTGTATTTTTATATATCTCTATAGACAGCTCCTTTAAAATATAATATATCTTATTTCTTATGTTACAATCGACTGTTGTATAAGAAAATCTAATTCTATGAACTCTCTTCTCCATACAGCTAGAAATTTCTACGTTAATTAGGAAAAAAATAGCTAGAAATTCTTCATCGTCTAATTTTTTTTAACTACACAATCTACAGCGGGATTAAGTATCAATATTATGGTTAGCTATATGTCATGCCTTTCGGCATCTTTACTGCAAAGAAGTGTTTGCATATAAAAAACCTATATACCCCGCGGACTCTCCGCGCGGAGGCGCGCCCACGTCGCCCCGCCCGCGCGCTCCCGCCGGCGCATGGCGGGGGAATCTTCGTACGGCCGGGGGAGGCGATTTCCCTGTATTTCCCGAAAATTACGTAAAGGTCCTTTTTTCTTGCGAAAAGGTCCCTGCTAATTTTTTTAAGCCCCCGTTTTTTTTGAAAACACCCCTCCACTTCACCGAAATTTTTTATGCTTTGCAGGATAGCGCTCCGCGGTTTTCTAAATCACGTACGGGTCCTCGTTTAGTTACGTACAGATAGGGGTGCAAACGGGTCGGGTTAATCCCGACCGATCCGGCACCGAATCCGATTGGTACCGAATCCGGAGAAAAAATATGGGTTAGGATATGGTAACAGCAATATCTGTCCGAATCCGATATGTCTTCAAGTTTGATTTCAGGTTAGTGCTACTATTTGACGTTTCATTTTCTTTTGCAATGGTAAAATAAAATCTTCCGCATCAGCTATTAAGTAGTAACATCAAGTTTTTGACAGTACGTCCTCCTACTCCATTTGCTGTACTGCATGCATTCCTTACAAACGGGTTAATCCCGACCGATCTGGCACCGAATCCGATTGGTACCGAATCCGGAGAAAAAATATGGGTTAGGATATGGTAATAACAATATCCGTCCGAATCCGACCCGTTTGCACCCCTATGTACAGATCCTCGCTTTTTTACGAAAAAGACCTTTGACTTTTTTGGAAATACACATGTGCCCTCGATTTTTTTAAAAAAACTACTCACGAATTATCGTTTCTTTTACTTCAGTACACACGGTGGCTGTCGCGACGTGCCGCCACACCTATGAGGCTAGTAACTACTAAACACAGAAATACAGGAAGATGGCATGCACTTGTGGTCGAATCGGACGCATGAAACAAAATTGCCGGGCAGCCAACCAGCCGGATACATGCATTGAATCGGACTGAATCTCGAAGGAACTGCCACACATATAGCTTTAATGGTGCAAGACCATGAATATATATACTTGCTAATCTGGCTCAAAATAATAACAGTAGATACGGCTGGGGGTGATTCAATAGTAATTAGATATCATGAGCACCAAGAAGACTTTTTGGAAGAGGTAGCTATATACACTTTTTGGAACATATCTTGTGAAAATGCTCTAAGTATTGCAAATACCATGATAATCGGTCCTGAAGTTTGCAAAAATTCTACAAAAATTACTAGAGAGAGGATGGATCATGTTATATATTCATGTAAAATTTCAATATCAAACTCAATTGCATGCGCAATAGACAAAAGGTACAAATACTTAGTGAATAGTGCACAATCATTATTCATTAAGTATTTGTCCTTTTCATATCTCTCAAATGAGATTGAGTTTGCTGTTGAATTTTTGTGGAGATGTATAGCATCATCTCCCCTCTCTGTGTGGTAATTTTTTAGAATTTTTGAAAACTTCTAGACCAATTTACACGGTATTTGCAATACTTATGTCATTTTCATAGGATATGCACCGTTTTGTTTTTGCCCAAGATAACTAGAGCACGACTCCATGAACAATATATAGTTGAAAATTGTGTTTTCAAAAATATATACTATAATGTAAATACAAATTGAACAAAAACATTTGAATTAAAATTTTGTATAGACTGATTACATACAAAAAAATCACCTAATTGGAGAAAAAGGACATGTACAAAAACTGAGTGATTTATCCGGTGGGCTGAGTTATAACCACTTATATAAAAAAAACAAAGAGTCCCTATCAAGTTCATTTTTTGCAAATTGATTTGCATGAAAATATGCATTTCTGTGTATAAAATCGGAATTAAAGTAAATAATTAAAAGGTTGAAAAGGCCATAAGTTTTCACATTATTCAAACAAGGGAACATTAAAAGATCTAAGGTCAATGAAAGGAAAATAATAAATTAAAAGCATCTATGTACGCATCTGTTCATATAACTACAATTATGATGGATTAATGTTGCATGTATATCAACATATTAATAATTAATCAGGTTCTTATATATTTTTCCTAGAAAACATAAGGGTAGATGTAATTCTCATTGATATGTTGTAATTCTCATTGACAAGAGAAAGAGCTAAGAAATTGTCAATCCAATAGACGTTCTTATAGTTGGCTTTGGTTAGATTTAACCCAAGAGTTCAGATTAAAAATTGGAATCTAGAATAAAGCTAATGTTTTTTTAAGATGAATATATAACAGTATTTAAATTTGAAATTGGCTTTTTAAGTAATAAGCTAGACAATGACTATGGTACATGTGTGTGCAATTTATATAGTATACACTGTACCCGTTATCTACCAATAATCCTAGAACTAAGAGTTAAGTGAGAGTGGTGGAGAGTGGAAAAAATGTTGAGGGTGGAAAACATTCTTTTAAACTAAAGTTCTATCTATCTTAGCCATCCAAAAAAATTTATGTAGATTTGAATTAATAATTAAAATTGAAGATAAAATTTGTAAAAATTAGAACTTTGAAATTACAGAAATAGCATTCAAAATTAAAGATTGTTAGAGGATTTACATAACTTTGGAATTGATAGTTACAAAAGTATGAAAATACATGCAGCCCATGGAGGTGCACAGATTGGTGACTAGTCAATTTCAAGTAGTTAGTATATAGTTGCACAGCTTGATTAAGTTAAGCTCCAATACTAATGGACTACAAACAGACTGAAGGCTGCGCGCCCTAGTCGCAGACAGTCAAACGCACCCCCAAATCAACCCAGCTCAACCTCTGGAGCCCCTTCTATGGGGTGTTTGGTTTGCTGCCTAAGGATGTGTTTGGTTTCTTGTCTTAGGATGGATGGAACGGGGCGGCCCTGTTGGAGTCACCGTTTGATTCAGAGTCACAGGGAGGCAGGGGCAGCCACTATGGAATATTCCCGCAGATTCGGGGGCAGCACCATCCACCGAAATCGACCGGATGGCGCTGCCCCCACTCGCGCTCGCCCCCAGCAGCGCCATCCCGCCTCAGCTCCCGCGCGCGCGATTCCGCAGCTTTCCCGCGCGCGCGCTCCCGCGTAGCTTTTCCCCGCGCGCGCTCCCCCACGCATCGCTCCCCCGCCTCGGCGCCTCGCTCTCCCCCACGCGCGCGCTCCCGCGGGCTCCCCCACGCGTCGCTCCCCCACGCGCGCGGTTGAAGCCTCGGCGCCTCGCTCTCCCCCCACGCGACGCGCGCGGTTCCCGCCTTGGCGCCTCGCTCTCCTCCACGCGACGCGATGCGCGCGGTTCCCGCCTTGGCGCCGAGCTGATGGGCCACGCAGGGGCCGACGACCGACGGGCGCGACGAGGACCGACGGCGACCATAAGGAACAGCTCAGGGAACGGCGACCAGTAAGGTATGGTGTCCAATGTCAACCCTAAGCTCAGTTGGAATGAGTGATTTCATTGGATCTAGATCTGTATTATCTTGGATGGATTAATTGGAATGAGTGATTATGTGTTGTAGATGGACAAGATGAAAAAGCTTTTGATTTATGCTACTGCTGCACACATGTTGCTGTCCATGATGGCTATGATTATCAAGTCTAGAAAAAGGAAAAGGGGCTATACTAGAGTTGGTATTACTTATGGTCCAATGGAAGAAAGGGATAGGATTAGACTTGAGTACCTTAACACAAAAATATGGAGGAACCATACAACTTGTGTTAACATGCTTAGACTTAGTAGAGAAAGGTTCTTCCGTTTTTGCAAGGTCTTTAGAGATCGTGCTTTGCTTCAGGATACAATACATATGTGTGTTGAGGAACAAGTGGCTATGTTTCTAAACACGGTGGGACACAATCTTAGGAATAGATTAGTTGGAACTAACTATGATAGGTCAGGTGAAACTGTTAGTCGCTATTTCAACATAGTGCTTCGTGCTATTGGTGAGCTACGAGCTGAACTTATTAGGCCACCTTCATTGGAGATTCCAACAAAAATAGCAGGAAACCCAAGATGGGATCCATACTTTAAGGTGCGAGGTTCAGTTTTACCTCATTCTCAATATAGATTTTAGGTATTCAAAGCAGTATGGAACTTATTTTTTTTTGTTTGTGCTGAACTAAATAGGATTGTATTGGAGCTATTGATGGTACACATGTACGTGCATCAGTTTCTAAGGATATGGAGCCCTCCTTTCGTGGTAGAAAGTCATATGCCACTCAAAATATAATGGCGGCCGTAGATTTTGATCTTCGGTTCACATACGTCTTGGCTGGTTGGGAGGGGTCAGCGCATGATGCTTTAGTATTGAGAGATGCATTAGAGCGGGAAAATGGCCTTCGTGTACCAGCAGGTAAATAGATTAAGTTTGTAGCATCATTTGACAATACCGATCCTTGACTTATAGAAATGTGACATACTTTCACATCATGTATTAGGCAAGTTCTATCTAGTTGATGCGGGATACGGAGCTAAACCTGGATTTTTGCCTCCTTTTCGTGCTGTTCGGTACCACTTGAATGAATGGGGCAACAATCCGGTACAAAATGAGAAGGAATTGTTCAACCTTAGACACTCCTCCCTTCGTGTCACCGTAGAGCGTGCTTTTGGATCACTCAAGCGGAGGTTCAAAATTCTTGATGATGCAACACCATTCTTCCCATTTCGTACTCAAGTAGACATTGTTGTAGCATGTTGCATTATTCATAATTGGGTTATACAAGATGGGGGTGATCATCTGATTATTGAAGAATCCAATTGGCCAATTCATAACCATGCTACAACATCTAGTGGACAAGCTGCTGAATATGCGTTTATGGTTAATTTCAGACAACAAATAGCAGATCAGATGTGGCAAGACCGTCAAAATTACTATGCAAACTAATTTGTATGTGTTATGTAGGTGTAATTTGCATTTCTGTAATTTGCATTCCTGTAATTTGCATTTCTGTGGATAAATATTATTGTAATCCAGTTGTATGGACATGTTTGTTGTTGAAAAATGGTTTTGAGGCTCATATAGTTTCATGGACATATTTGTTGCTGGATTTTTTTTCTATTTGTCTATATGGTAGGCAATGGAGTCTGAAGGACGAGGAGAGCACTTGGGGGACCAACCTGAAGGAAGTGGCCATGTTGTATGGACTTCTGCAATGTCCACTTATATGCTCACTCACCTATCAAGTTTGGTGTCTGATGGCATTAGGACATCGTCAGGCTTCAAGAAACTCCATCTCAACATGTGTGCTAGAGCATTAAATGAACATTTCAAAATGAGGCTCACTGCAGACCATATCAAGAACCATTTGAGAACATGGAAGAGAAAGTATGGAAGGATTAATAGTCTTAGGAGGTTGAGTGCTGCTGGCTGGGATGAAGACAATTTTATCATCACTCTTGACCATGAGCATTACACAAACTATGTGGCGGTATGTAAAACAACTTTCCACCCTTGTACTTGTCATCTTGCATTCTTTTGTCATATATTTGTATGCTTTTATATGTAGGATCACAAATCTGATGCTGAATTCTTAAACAAGCCTCTTGAGCACTTTAAGGAAATGTTCACTATCTTCGGAAGCAGCATGGCTACAGGAAAATATGCAAAGGGATCAAGTGAGGCTCTTGGAACTGAAACTCCTGAGATTGGAAATGATGATGTGGTTGGAACTAATCGCAGCCCTCCAGAAGATAATGGAGCTTCATCTTCAGCCACTAGACCCAACAAGAGAGCCAAAATTATTGACAATGAAGAAGATGGGTTGATTGCTGCCTTCAAATCTGGTTCTGAGAGACTTGCCAATGCAATTGAGAAGGCTTCTGATAATGAGGTGCCAGATGACTTGCTTGAAACAATCCAATGTATTCCAGGTTTCGATGACACCCAGAAGGCGTATTACTATGCTCATTTGGTTGAAAATCCACGTATGGGCAGGAAGTTCCCTACTTTGCCTTTGACATATCAGATTAGCCTGCTAGCTAAGTTCGTTAATGAAACCTTTCCTTAGAGTAGGGACTGTGGGCTGTGATCTTTATTTTGTCTTGTAACCCATAAACAATGCACTGGTGGGTTCTATGGGGGGGGGGGGGTTTGATGCCTGACTGTTCTTTTGGACCATTGTTTATTCGATGGTGTGGTCTGATACTTGACCGTTCTTTTGTATAGCCTTTAGGCTAGTGGAAGATCTAAACTTGCTAATTATATATGTTAAGGGCTTGCTAATTATCTATTATATTTACGTTGATTTTTGTGTATGTAAACTTGTATATATATATGGGGTAAAGATCAATGTGTCCATATTCATCCATCCAAACAAAAACTGGGGCGGCCTCGTCCTTCACTCATCCTTTGCACCAAACAAAAAAAGGGGCTCGCCCCATCCATTCAATCAAACAGCGTCAGGGGCCACCTCGTCCCAGAAAACAGGGATGACCCCATCCCATCCCACTTTGCCTCAAAACCAAACGCATCCTAACTTTATCAAGCCTAACTTCAGTAATGCCATAGTGTTTTTTAGGCATGTGCTTGGTTCATCGTCATGTTTTGCTACGCTTTCTTAGCTTCCTTATTAGGGGTGTCAATGGATTAAATATGAATCGAATAGTGGTCAAACTACATCCATATTCATATTATTAAATGAATACAAATGTGAATTTGAATATACTCGAATACGAACCAAATGTTATAATGAATACAAAATTGAGATAAATATTTACTCAATTTGATAGGATTCGAATATCCTCCCAACTTACGTAATTGCAAGATATTTATAATACTTTATTCACAATACATAGGACACTTAATCATTCTATAATTTATTTTACTTAAATAAAACATAAATCCACCTTAAACTAAATTATTCGTCCAACTAATTAGGCATGCTGCAATAAAATATGTATATTGCTATATCGCATTCAAATACAAATATGAATAGTTTGGATAAAACAAGATTTTAGATGTAAAAGTCCATACCGTATTCGTATTCATGTTTTATACGAATATAAATATGAGAGAAATTATTAATTTGATGAGAAAAATTTAAACTTTATTCATATCCTGTTGTATATAGTAGCCGAATAAAATGATGATGCATCCGTCTGACACCCCCACATATCATAGACTTAGGGCGTGATCAACGTGGCTTAGGCTTCTGGCTTATTTTTCACTATTCATAAGTTTCGTCTTTTTCTGAACTTTTGGCTTTTTGTTGAGCTTTTTTACCGGTTCTTTTTTCCCGTATTTGTTTGTATTATACGTAATGGGCTAACATATTTTTTTTTTTTTAAATTTTTTAAAATTTAATTATGCTAAATAAGCCTCTGTCAGCTACAGTGCTTTTTTCAGCCAGCTACAGTGTTTTCAGCCATAAGCCACGGGCTTTTCAGCCATGTTGATCGCCCCCTTAATTTGTGAACTAACTTTTCCCAACTTGTTGCTGTTATTTTGACATGGTCCACTTTTTCTAGCCTTAGTCACGGTGAGATACGTACCCCGCTCGTTTCAGTTTCAGCTTCTGACTTATTTTTCACTATTCATAAATTTCGTCTTTTTCTGAACTTTTGGTTTTTGAGCTTTTTTGCCAATTCTTTTTTTCGTATTCGTTTGCGTTATCCGTGATGAGCTAGCATATTTGTTCTATTTTTAAATTTTTTTAAATTTAATTATGCCAAATAAGCCACTTTCAACTACAATGAAATTTTAGCCGCTACAGTACAATTTCAACCATAAGCTACAGCTTTTCGGCCCAACCGAGCGGGGCCTTAATTTGTGAACTAACTTTTCCCAACTTGTTGCGGCTATTATGACATGGTCCACCTTTTTCTAGCCTTAGTCACGGTGAGATTGCCGTGAACCAAACTTGCCCTGATGCCGCTCGATTTGTCTGAAATAAGTTGATTTATGACTGAAATTACTTATACTATAGCTGATGGTGATTTATTTGATGTAACTAAATTTAAAAAAAATAAAAATAGAAAAAATATGTTAGCTCATTACGAACAATGCAAACGAATAGGGAAAAAGAACTGGTAAAAAACTCAAAGAAAAACCAAAAAGTAAAAAAAAAGAACAAAATTTAAAAATAGTAAAAAATAAACTAGAAACTCAAATCGAAATGATCGGACCAGTCTTGCGCACAAACATGCCTAGTGGAACGTCACAAACACCCAGAGTGCGGGATATGTGGAGGCGCGCCATGCATCTTTGAATTGAAGCGGAGGAGGGGGAAAAAGGAGGGAAAGGGCATTCATTGGAGTGGCTGAGGAGCGTCGCGTGGGGAGCAGGGCCAAGCTGGGGGAGGCGGCAAGGAATCCAGCTCCAATTCGCGGCCACCCAGTAGTGCCGTTCCACTCACCATCTCACCCGTCCTCCCCCTCGTCGCGGTAGTAGACATGACAGGCAGCACCCCAAGAATCAAATCGATTCCCTTTCCTTCGTGAAAAACAAATACAGCATGCATGCATGACTGGAGGAAGAACCGTGCACTTGCTGTCGCTGTTTTTCGCCTGCGCTGCCAACTTCCCCAAGATTTTCGCTGTTTTTTTCGTCATAAATAAATACCATCTTCCCCCCCCCCCTTCTATGTCAAGAGGGGGCAACAAAGTATATATAGATGGGATATTTTCAGCTGCAGCTAATGTCTTTTATATCTAACGCGAGTGCTTATGCAAATGAACTGAATGCTGATAAACCGATATTCTATTTCGAAAAGATTATCCTGATAAGCCGTTTTGAAAAGATGGCGAAAAAAAAAATTGTCTCGCTGTCATAGACTTTATCCGACTACTCTATGGTTGTCAGCTTCGTTCGACCTCCTCTGGATAGTAATTTTATAAAAAAAAATTGCACGGTAGTCTCGCGCCCCAGCATACTATACGGAGTATAAAGTGCTGGGAACTTAGCCACCCCGGGCAACTCTACGGAGTATAAAAATCGCATGATGGCCTCTCGCTCTAGCGTACTCTACGGGGGTATAAAGCACCGGAAAGTTAGCCGTCCCGCGCAAATGTACGGAGTATAAAAAATCGCACGAGGGCCTCACGTCCCGACGTACTCTGTGAAGTATAAAGCGCCGGAAACCATGGACGGCGCTAACTGTTGTAGCATGGCTAGAACAGTTGGTACAAAGTACCCTTCGCAAGCCCAGAGATTTTGGGAGAGAGAGAGAGAGTTGGTGATAAATGAGTCGTTCCTCTCCTCATACCACTCTTAGGGGTTTATATATATAAGTAGAGTAGAATGGAAATTTTCCATTCTACCATTTAATAATTACAAAAGATAAGGGTACGTTGGTACATTCCTCTATACTATTGGACCTATTATATATTACATATTGGACTAGTTACAAGGCTCAGTCACGGAGGGTTGGGCCACCCCTACAACAGACATAATAATTTCAAAAAAAAATCTATTCGCGTATGAATTGGAAAGAAAATCTCAGCAAGGACTCCGTCTGTTTTTCCTTTTCGCTTATGAATTCGCTTGAAAACTAGCAGTTCCGTTTTCTCTTTTGCAGCTGAAAAGAGGGGGAAAAAATCGAAAGTGGTGGGAATCGCTCTCTTTTGCATATGGCCACGTCGCTTTGTTATCACTTTCGTTTTTTTGCTTGATTGTTCAATCGCAAAGCTCTGAGATTTGGACAAATTTTATGCTTAAGTTATGGTCTGGATTTTCGATTCCGAATTCTCAGATTCCTGTAGGATTCTACCTGTTCACGACCATGCGTGTATGTCCGGCCTTTTTGAGATCACAACAAATTACAATAAAAAAAATCTATAATTCCTCTAAAATCCACTTTTCTGCTCATGGCCAGCTCCCAATATCAACTAGTGCCCTACAGTCGGCGCCAGCTGTTGGCATAGCTGTCCGTGATCTGATGATCGACTCCGGCTCTACTCTAACCAGCTTCAATTTCTAGTTTTTAGTTTTCAAAAGCTAGAAATGGTTTAGAACACGTTAATTTTTTATTTTATTTTTTAATCTTTTCTTTTCTCCTCATTTCTTTACATTGTTTATAAAGATATAACAGTGATTTTTAATTAATAATTTTAAAAAAATTAGCAGCTACTATAAGGCAATTTGTTCCAACCTTAAAAGCCGGTTGGGGCCTCCGTCACCTTCGATGCCATCCATCGAGCTTCTCCTCGTCACATCAGGCCATCCCACAAGCGTGACCGCAGAACCGGTGCCAGCTCCTGCTTTTTCGAGGCTTCTCCTCGTTGGCGTATCAGGCCACCCACAACGTTACGGCAAAACGGTGCCAGCTCCTGTTTTTTGTCCGTTCGGCTCGGTGCTGGCCCATTGCATTAACAGGTGCCAGCTGCTTGTAAACTAGCTGCGTGTGCGCGGCGCACGCCGCGCAGAGGTGGGTGTGGAACGAAATGCATAGTAATTTCTGTAAGGAGACGTGCGGAGGTGAATGGATAAACTGGTAGGATCTGAAAAGGTTGATAGTATGAAGTAAATGTGGGTAATTCAATGTATGCCAAACTATAGCAGGGTTCTATTTAGTGAGGGTAAGTTTTGTGGTGAGTTGGTGATATTTTTTTACAACAAAAGAGTTGTTTCTGCTACATTCTGTACAACAAAATAACTGGCGTCAGCTGTTAAGTGATAGTGAAGATGCCAGCGATGTTCATAGAATTGGACAGGGAAAAACAACGTTAAGCAGTTTGCTGTATGCGTCGTAGGAAACATATGACGTTTTGTCTGAGCAGGGGTTCTTGAGGGTTGCTGTTTTGGAAATTAGAGAAATAGCAGCGTCAGGATGTGCTAAGTGATTGTCTTGTGTATAGTAAAAGGCTAGCGTTTTTTGAGTACAAGGTGATTTACCTAATGGGGGGTGCCGTCTTTTGTATCCAGGGAACAGCTGCCTTGCAATTTTAGTTTTTTGGGCTCCTTGTGTTGGTCTGCAAAGAAAGATCTAAATTAGTAAAAGGAAGGATACATGTGGAGCATATATGGTTTGGATGCTTGAAGGGTAGGACTGAACGTAATGGGTTACAACAAAAAGGGCACCTCTTATCTGATGTTGTTGTGTACCCCTCATCAGTTTGTGCAGGGGTAGCTGATTCATGCGGTCTTTTTTCAGAGCGCGGTGATGTGTAGGCTTGTAAAAAACATGGAAATAATTAGATACAAGGAAGGAACGTGTAAAGAACGTCATTGTATATAAATTGTAGTGAACGGCATGTTACAGGGAAAGAGATTATAATGGTATAGTTCTGGTCACCTGTAAAGCAGTATCGCCTGTTGCTGGGGTGATTGGGTGTGCACAAATGGCAGGAACAGATGGGCCTATCAATGGTATAAAAAGTTGTTATTTTTGTGATATGGAATGTTTTGTTATGAATTGTGGTGTGTAGATAAAGTTCTTTGTTTACCTGGTAACAGGAGTCTAGTATAATCTGGTTGAGGTGCCACTGATCGGACACGGAATATTGGGGCATCAGTTTGGAGCGATCTTTCTGACATTTGAACAATAAGTTCATATTTTCGGCCAACAATTGCTGCGATTTCAGGTGGGATTTGTTGTGGCTGTCCTTCAGTTGTTGCTACTAAAAGCATAGCAGGTCTTCCAACAAGCTGCTGAGCTATATCACCAAAAAACATAAATTCTGCACAGGTTGTTTGGTCTTGGTCATTGTTTTCAGAATCAGTAGCATATACATTTATTTTGTACCTGTTTTCAGGATTTGAAAAGAATGGTGTATGTCAGGTTTGCCACTAATTAGATAGTGACAAACTGTAGAAAAGGCATGCTGTATATGAACAGTTCTATACCTTGGTTCCGCTATTGTAGTACCACATCTTTGACATTCATATGCATCTCCATGTGGAAAAGTTTTTTCCAGCATGAAGAACATGATATGTACCACCATGATTGTCCTGGTACTAAATCAGTGATAAGGATAGCTACTTTGTAGCGTTGACCCTGTGTATATAATCTGTGGAAATAATTAGTGGCTAGTTTATGCAAAACACAGGATGTAAAGAGAGGTATAAAGTTTAGATTTATCTTTACTAATGCCTCGTTTGGTATGAGCTCTATTAATTCACGCACTGTGTGGGTATTGGATTGTATGATGAGGTGCGTCTTCTTGCCATTGAATTTCGTGCGGATGGTTGCTAATTCTATAAATTATATTATGAGTTGATGTTAGAAAAATGTGGTACCCCAAAAAAATGTATAATGTATATTTTGGTAGTATAGTTGGTTTGATAAAGCTATGAACAAGTACGTTTTCTGTAGAGCATGTATTTCAGGGATTGGTATATTGATGTTACCACTTTGATGCAGAAGTGGTTTGTAATGCTAGCTGACCTATATGGATAAAGAAAAAAAAAACTGATATGAGAAAAAAAGTTGGAAACAGATAAATTATATATATGTGTTGCATATTGTATATATGGTTTGGTGTGTGTGTTTCTGTAAAGAAGACAAGGTGTAATATACCTAAATATGTACCAACAAGCATGCCAACAAATAAGGCAACAAACTGGTGTGTGTTATGAGAAATGGCCAGGAGTGTTTCAGCATTGAATGACTTCAGCATGATGGCCCCATAATGTTATCATGGCTGTTTGACTATAAACAGATAAAGAGAAAGATTTAGGTTTATTTTAGGAGGACAATAATCTGGACATGTATTGTAAAAAAAGAGAGAAGAAAACAGAGAGGAACAAATGGTGGAAAACATATATTTACCTTCCGTCAGTAATGTTAATAGTTCGTTTAACGGTTGGGCCTAATTTTGTTGTTGTTTTGCATAAGCTGTTGAAGCGCCCGTTATGAGAACAGCAGTGTCTGATAAATGATAATGGGTAAATAAAAAACACAGGAAGACAAGATGTTCTAAATATATAAAGAGACCAGTATAGTTATGCTGATAGTAATAGGAATTGGACCTGATAGCAAGTCATTTTTGCCAATACGATCATTCAATACAGAAAAGGGACTGCATTATATGCATAAACAGGAAAGCCTTCTGGTTCTGGCAATAATTTCCTTAACCTTGGTGTATTTTGAAAATCGAGCTAAGTTATTGCTGTCTACTGCTTTGTATGTCTCTTTTGTTGGAAGAACTTCAAAATATTCGATTTCATAAATAGATCCTTCCTTTAGTAAGGATGTGAATTTGTCAAGCCATCTCTGAGGAACCAATCCTTCCATAACATTTCCCTTGGAAAAGACAGGTTATAATTTAGGTATAAAAAGCAGATAGCACACTGTATATTCAGAATGATAAATGTAACAATAGTGATGTGCTGACAATATGTGCATAATGAAGATAAAGATGGTGAAATATTGTGGATGAGCATTTGTGTGGATCGAATAGAAAGGATAAGCATTATGTACCTGTTCGTCAAGCATGATGAAGTCTAGATGATATATATGTGTTGCATCACGTGGGTTTTTAAATTCCCAAACCCGTGGTAGACGCACAAGGATTTTCCATTTGTGGGAATTTTGGTTTATATGATTTAACAGTGTGTATGCCATATGGAATCTGTATAGTAAAAAGAAGGCAGGTTATAAATGGTGTATTTATAGAAAACACAGTGTATTGAGATATTTGGTGTACTGTAAATTGGGAGAGCAGTTTTGTAAGACAGAACGAAAATACTGTAAATTTCATTAGTGGAAAACATAAATAGATGTAAAGTGAAAGAAAGCGTAAAAATAATCTAATGACATCAGAAATACACAAGGAGAGCAAAACTGGCATTGTCTGGTATGGAGAATGGATGGGTAAGTGATGTAGGTAAGGAACAAAGAAGTAATATGTAAAATATTGAAGTGCAAAAGGAATAAAGTACTGAGTTTTGCAATAGGTGAATAGCCAATCAGGAAAGCGCGAAAGTTTTTAACGAAAAGCAGAATGGTAAAAATTACAGTTGGCACAACACTTAAAGCAGAAAAGAAGATAAAGCAATAACTAAAATGAGAGAAGCAAATAGATATAAAAAGAATTATGATGTAACGATGCAGTAGAATTAGTAACATTGGTAAAAAATTATAAAAAGAAGTTGTGGATATGAAGGAAATAAGAATGCAGAGAGGGAGAATAATGTGAAAGAAGTAATTACCATCACAAAAGTAGTAAGGGAGTATACAAAAGTACAATGGTACAATTGAGTATAATGTAGTATACGAAAGTTGAACGGTGTAAGTAAAGACAACATAATTTGTAAATGATAGCGCATATAAATGAATATGTTGTATACATAGGCGTAGCAAAATATAAAGGAAAGAAGTATGATTAGAAAAGCGCTAAGTAAGATAATGTGTGAAACGAGAATACTATAATGGAGGGTAAGATGATGTATAAAAGCACAACAATGAAGCAACATAATGTGAAAGAAAGAATTTGCATCACAGAAGTAGTAAGCAAGATAGTATATGAAAGTAGAAACAAAAGCATATGCAAAGTTTTCAGATGTGTTATACAGAGAAGGATGTGTAAAAAATGTATTGTATATAGGTAATGGTGTGCAAAAAGTATATAGGTAGAAAAAAAGTATATTTAGGGTTTGCAGAGAGAACTCTGATTATCAGTATATGATAAAGCATTAAGAACAAGAACACTATACTAAGAATGAAATATAAACGATATGTGAGGGAATTAAGAGTGAAGAAATCTTAACTGTTGTGAGATTGATAATCAGTGGGGATGATTGAGAGCCGAAAGTTAAGCAGAATGGAGTGAAACCACTGATTCTGAAATGCAAAACAATAATGATTATAGCCAGAATGATGTTGTGTTTACAAGAGAGCGATGATAAAAAAGAAGACAAAGTAAGAAGCAAAGTGAGTGAAACAGATAGGCAAAATCAAATAAATTAAATGGTATAATAACAGGTAGAAGAAAATAAATATTCAGGAAGTTTAAATAAAGTGAGAATTGATTGATAGAAGTATCTATAAGGCGCTGTGTTAAGAATAAATGCGATAAAATGAACATTGATGCAGCATCAATGAAATACGAACGATATATTAACTATTACGAGAGTAAAAATTTGTACTGATTGAGCTGAGAGTGATTGCGCATTGTGTAAAAAGCGGTATTAATGTAGGCGAACTAAATAAGTGTAATAATATGTGGAGCATAGTAGTAAAACAAAAGTAGTAAAAGTTAGGAAGATCATGAGAACGCATGAGCACAGTGGCAATGTTTGTAATCTTGATGGATAAATATATGGAGGTGTGGAAACCTGACGACTGTAAAGAAAGGCACCTGCACAAATGTTTGTAGAAACAATAAAGTATGTGTTTCATATTTTTCAAGAAGAAGAGAAGTATATAGCACAGTGTCAGGTACAGAGATAGAGATGTGTTGCATAAAAGTGGTTTTTGTAGGTGTTCTGTTCAATGGGTATAAGAAGGTGAAAAGAAATCTGGATGAATAAATATATGGAGGGGTGGAAATGTGACAATTGTAAACAAAGGCACAGCCATAGATGTTTATAAAAGCAAGAAAGTATGTGTTTCATATTTTTCAGAAAACATATAGGTATATATCACAATGTCAGGTACAGACATAGGGATGTATAACAAAAGCGGTTTTCATAGTTGGTGTATCCAGTGGGTACAAGGAGGGGCAAAGAAATGTTTTTAACCTAGCGACGTCAATTAGAGAAGACAACAATGAGAACAACAAAAAGCAATAAATACAAGCAAGGACTTCTTTGTACACTATATTTTTTGTTTGATTACAGGCAGCACCCTCTTCATTTTCAATGAGTATCTTTAGGCCTGAACGCGATGTTACTCGTGATACTGCCACATATAACTGTCCATGGGAAAACATTGGGCGCCGCAGATAAATCCCAACTTTGTTTAGAGTCTGGCCTTGGCTTTTGTTAATAGTCATTGCATATGAGAGTCTGTAACATCCCGAGAAATATAAATAATGAATTATGAAGTTTTTGGGATTATTTTATTTGTTTTCTATTTGAATTTGGAGTTTATGGATCTTTTTACAAATAGGAAGGAATTTTGAATATAAAAAGAGGAAAGAAATCAACATATAAAATAATAAAACATGAGCGTCAAAATAAAGAATCTGGAAAGATGATCCAAAAGAACTATAAAAGTAAAAATAATAAGTATTTACAAGAATATATATACATATATATATATATATATATATATATATATATATATATATATACATATGTATGTTTATGTATATGTAAGCATACAATTAAACATAGCAAGAAAATAATCTTTATGTAACAAATATTAGCAAAATAAAAGATATAAAATTTCAGGAGGAAAGGAAGTGAATATATGTATATGTATACCTATATATACACACAAGAAAACCCAAAAGAAAAATCAAAGAAATAAAAATGGAAAAGAAAAGAAAAAGAAAAACTCGGCCGGGCCGGCCATCACCCCGGCCCAGCCTCTCCCCGCGCGCGGACGCACGCCCGGCCCAGCGCGCCAGCGCCCGCAGCCCATCTCCCGCGCGCCTCACTGCGCCGTGGCCCTCACTCCACCCGCGCCTCTCTCTCGCTGCCCGGTGGGACCGAGCTGTCAGGCTCTTCTCCCTCCTCCCTCTCTTCTCCACGCGCCCGCGCCGCTCTCTCGCTCGCGCTCGCTCCTCTGCGCAGCAGATCCCCGCTCTCCCTCTCTCACCTCGCGGGAAAAATATCAAAGAATCTACAGGAGGGGGGAAGCACCTCCCCGCTACCTCTCTCTTCCACAAAATCTCGGGGAGATTTGATTCATCTCCCCTCACCGGCGTGAACAGCGGCGGCCGAATACCGCCCTCGCCGTGCGCCGCTTCTCCGGCTATAAAAGCCCCCCTGGAAGTTGCAATCGCGCCGCACTACTCACCTCCACCCTCCCCCGTAAGCAATCGAGCCGAGAGCCCCCTAATCACCGTCGGTCCCCTCCTTCTTCCCGAACTCCGGCGCCGCCCTCCCCGCCGATTCCCGCCGTGGTAACTCGATTCACCGCTCGTGAATCATCTCCGGAGCATCACGAAGCTGTTCCCAGTCTCCCTCGCACCTCCCGAAGCCCGTACCTCGCCATCACCGGAGCACCCGCCCGAGCCTCCGCCGTCGCACGCCGCCAGCCCTCTCCGGTGACCGTCACCTCCGGCCGTCTACACCTGAAGCTTCGCCATCACGCGGGGGTTGTATTTCACGCAACCCCAGAGCCTCCCGACCACCGCTCGCCGCCGGCGCCGTCGCCCCCGACTTTCTCTGCTCGGCTTCCTTCCGGAGCTATTTCAAAAGGTATTATTACCCTATATGGGTAAGCATCGCCCGACTGATCGGGTGGCTTCCAGCGTTACTCCTTCCCTCCCCTCGCTCCCGCGGCGCGCGTTCGAGCCCCGGCTCCGCGCCTGCGGTCGAGCGTTTCGTTTTAATTTCTGCGCTGACAGGTGGGCCCCGCTCGTCAGCCGCCGCGGGACCGCAGGCCCACTGACAGCTTGATCCCACCCGTCAGTGTCTAAGCACGCCGACAAGTGGACCCCACTGGCCATAGACACAGTAATAAACGAATAAAGAAAAAAAAAGATAAAAATTAAGAAAATGACATGTGGGACCCACTGTCAGAAATTTGATAATATTTGGAATTAACTGAACTGAGAACTTTGAATGATCATAACTTTTTCATTTTAACTCCAAATTGAACGAGACAAATTTCTAAATTCGTCTAAATTCAAGATCTATCCAATGGAACTGAAATTATAATTTTTAAAGTTCATTTGAATTTTGGTGATATTTTGTTGATTTGATGTTTTCTTTTTATCCAAATTTTCGCGCACGATTACAATAGCCTACGAAGCACAAGAAGAAGAATTGAGGCCGCAGCACTAGAAGCCCCGGACAATCAAGCACCCGACCACTGTGACCAAGGCGAGTCAATACTTTGATCATGTTGAACCTACATTCTGCAAATTACTTTGTTTTAAATTAACAAATTGCATGCGTTATTTTTATGCAAATACATGCTAAATTTGATATTCTAGCTATATGCCATTGTTTACCTTGAATAGTATTACCCC
Source organism: Dendrocalamus latiflorus (assembly GCA_017311315.1). Classification (NCBI taxonomy): domain Eukaryota; kingdom Viridiplantae; phylum Streptophyta; class Magnoliopsida; order Poales; family Poaceae; genus Dendrocalamus; species Dendrocalamus latiflorus. The sequence goes on along the minus strand of JACBGG010000104.1, from coordinate 17,100 downwards.
CTCCTTTGAGTATTTGAATGTGTGAACCTTGTCGCCCTAGCAAAAATATATTAGTAACATTTCGAAAATAAGTCCGTAACCGTATGCCATGCTTAGCATTGATTAGGAACTCGGGACAAGAAATTGTCCCAAGCATCACCTTTATTCATGAGAAATAGTTTGGGCAGTCATGATGGAAATGACTGGTATATTTGGATGGATATTTTATGTTCCGAAAAACCCCAACATGCTTAATATCTGGGCGGATTGGTTCGAGGGTGTGTATGTGTGTGGTGCAGTGATTGCACAAGTGGGTTAGTGGTAGACCGCCCAGGTAACCCTAAGGACTGAATCTTGTCATGTCACCCGTGTAAAACAGCACAACCAAGCTGGCAAAGTGTAGGCAGGGTTTACTAATTTGTGTGGCTCTAAGGTGGTTACGTGAAGGTATGACCACGAGCAAAGGGATGGATGGTCGCATCCCCGCCTTTGCCCGTGATGGCTCACGAGGGACCCTTCCCGAGGGATGGTCGGATCCTACGGAAGATAGACCTTAGCGGGCGTAACCACAGTAGGACTATGCATTGTAACAATCCTGTGATAGTCTACTCAACCGCATGGCTAAGGAATCATGTGGGGCAACGGGTGATTTATCTCTTGTGGGTAAAGTGTGCAAAACTCTGCAGAGTCAAAACTATTCGAATAGCCGTGCCCACGGTCAAGGGCAGACATGGGAACTTAACTAGATATAGTTCTGTTTACAAAAATATTGAAAAATGGGAATGGAAAAGTGGAAGGGCAGAGGAAAGCCCTGATTTGAGTTGTCCTGGGTGTCGTCCCAGTGGTAAGTTAAGCGGCTGTAACGCTGAAAATGTCATACGGTGTGATGCCGTATGTATGGAAAAATTATGGTGATATTAGGCATATGGTGTGATGCCATATGTATGGAAATTTATATTAATATTCCTTGAACATTAAGCTTTTGTTCAAATGCTAGGTCTTAGGAATTTTTATATAATTGTATTCAAAAGCACTCTTCGCAAAAGGAAATAAACTTAAGCCATCCTTGATTAGCCATACATGTTATATACTGCATTCTGTGTATTGGCTCGCGAGCACGGGGTCGGAGTGCTCACGCTCGCTTTGCGGCAAAAATCCAGAAACAGGAGCGCAAGACCACTACGCCTACGAGGAAGCTCCCGCTACGGAGGAGAAAATGACGAAGAAACTAAGGCGTAGGCTTCGCTGTTTAGTCATGGACAAGTAGACATATGGCGTTGTGTGCACGTATGTTACTAGTTAGCTGGTGACATATAATGCACACAGTACCTTCCAGTCGCTTGCCTGTGGATTTGGGTTTGTTTTTGCTATGATTCCGCTGTGCATGTTTGTAATAATGACAATTGGCCTGATCGGCCCCTTTTGTAAACTATCACCCGACGTGGTGTATTTCAGTTTATGTAATATAATGGTTGCTTATGCGATGTACGAAATGATTCAGCAATGTACCTGTGTGCACTAACTACTGATCCAGGGATTAGTGCAATGAAACACAGTAAGATTCGGATTGAAAAATCCGGGTCTGACAGCGCTGGTATCAGAGCGTACGACTGCAGGGTACAAGCCGTAGAATGGTCGTTAGAAGCACCTTAGGGTGGTAATTTCTAAATATACAAAAAGCATTTATAAAAGTATAGCGTAATATTGCTACTCGTACCCTTCCTAGTTCTGCACCCCTTTGCTTTTTCAGTTGACTATTTTAAAACATTACTAACGCAAAGTAATTGCCTTTACAGATGGCAGGTAACTGGGATTATGTCGCTCATGGAGTTTATGAGGGCGTGTTCGCAAGAATCCTACGCAAGCTCCTCCACTACCTAGAATACCCGGAGCAGCCCATTTATCGTGGACGTCAGACATCTGCAGGAGGGGTGTACTGCTGGATGTTTGAAGTGTTCATCTACCCGAAGAGCGAACATGACCCACCCCACGTCTTCCAGACAGAACACCCAAGAAGCACCAGGTCTTCCGCACTGGATGCTGCTCGTCTTGCCGCCGCCCGACTCTGCGACATCTACCAAATCTCCCTGCTCCGCACACCCTTCTGCTTCTACCCTTCACGAAGGGAGGGAGTACGCCACAACGAGACCTACCTGCCGGTTAATGAGGATGACCCAAGGCTCACCCATCAAGTTGATCTCACCAGGGCCATGGGAGCAGCCCATACGGCTGCGCTGGAAGAAATGACCGCCCTACGGATGCACCTAGTCGCCCGGCACACTGAGGTGGCAACCCTTCGTGACCAGCTTGCCCAATGCCAGCAGGCACTGGCAGCCGCCAAGGCAGAAGCCGCAGCAGCTCAAGCACAGCTCCAGCAACCTCTCGCTCCGTTGGCAGCACCGGCACCTCCTCCAGTGGGATCAGGCCCCCGCACCCGGCTAACTGCGCGCAAGAGCGTGCGACCTCCGAGTCTCCAGTCTGCACTTCGACGGAGAAAGCCTCCACCAAGCCGCAGCCCCCCACGTGCTCCCACGGACTCTGATGGCTCCGACCCATCGGAGTTTAGTGGCAGTCGATCCCGCTCCAGATCGCCAAACTACGACCCCTCCGTCAGTGGTGATCGCTACGCGGCATAGTAGTGGAAGTGTTGTCGTGTCGTGCTTGTAGTTCAAATGTTGCATCAGTCCTGTTATATTGTAGTTGCGGTCAAGTGAACTCTAGCTACTATGTTAATGTAAGCCCAGCCTGGGAGGCTGGCTATGTGAATGCTTGTATGATAATGAATGGCCAGGCATAGGGCCTTATGTTGAATGTTCTTTTGCCGTTTATCTTGTGTTCTTTTCACAGCAAGGGTTGATACCCTCCATTTTTCTCAAGGGTAGCCTTAGTACTAAGTTATGAAGCTGTAACTGCAGATGTCCAATCCAAGAGTTACACGATCTCGGACCCATGCTAACCCTCAGCATGCTGAGGTAGACTCAAACCATGGCGAAAACCCCGAAGAAAATCAGAACCAAGATGCTGACCTCCCAAATCCCCCAGTTAATCCCACAATGGCCCAAGTAATGGCACAACAAACCCAGATTCTGCAAGCCATTTATGCTGGACAGCAAGGAAGCTCTGGCGGACACAGAGCTGACTTAGGGGATTTCCAGAGGACCAGACCAATTACGTTCACATCAGCAGAAGAACCACTGGAAGCAGAAGATTGGCTTCGGGATACAGAAAGGAAGTTGCGCCTAATCAAATGCGCAGAAGAGGATAAAGTCATATTTGCCACCCACCTATTTCAGGGAGCCGCCGCAGCATGGTGGGAGAATTATGTAGCTGCTAAAGGCCCAGAAGATGCTACCACCAGTGGTGACACTGAAGCTATCCCATGGGCAGAGTTCAAGAAAGCTTTCAAGGACAACTTCATTCCAGCTGGGATAATGCGGATAAAGAAAATGAGTTCCGCAATCTCAAGCAAGGGAACCTATCTGTCAATGAATATCTTACAAAATTCACGCAGCTGGCCCGGTATGCTCAGAAGGATATAGAAGAAGAAGAAGAAAAGGTTGACAGATTCTTTGAAGGGTTGAAAGATGAACTGAGAGTGCAGCTGATCACCCAGGACTTCACCAGCTTTCATCAGTTGGTAAACAAGGCATTGGCCTTGGAAAATGAGAAGAAGATTCTTGAGGCCAGCCGTAAACGCAAGATGACAACTCAACGGCCACAAGGAAGATTTATCCAGAAATTCTTCAAACCCTCATTCTCAAGGTCCAATCAATCCAGTGGGTCAGCTCCAGTCTTTAGACCTGGTGGGAGTATGTCTCAAACATCACGCCCAGGAGGACAGGTTGGCGGTATAAACCCCGCAGCAAATCTTAATTGCTATAACTGTGGGGAGAAGGGACACTTTGCCTACAGATGTCCACATAAGCAGAATGTCCCTGTCCGCAGTCAAGCTTCAGCTCCTGGCAAGGGACAGCAAAGCTCTCAAGCTAGCAAGAACACTTCAGCACCAAACCGAGGCAGAGTCAACCATATTACCGTTGAAGAAGCTCAAGAAGCCGCTGGAGTTCTCATGGGTACGTTTTCTGTCAAGACTATACCCGCACAAGTATTATTTGATTCAGGAGCTTCACATTCATTTATATCTAAGGGGTATGCTGATAAGTTGGGATTACCTATTTATACCCTTAAGAAGCCATTGGTGCTTAACTCACCAGCTGGACCAATTACTGCTACCCTAGTATGCCCAGGGGTGACCATTACCATGGAAAGTATGACTTTCCAGCAGACCTTATAGTGTTAAGTTCTCAGACCCTAGACATCATACTAGGAATGGATTGGTTAGTTAAAATCAAGGTGTCATAGAGTGTGCCACCAGAACAGTGAAAGTGGTCAAGTGTCCTGGAATGACCATAAATATAAAAGTGGACCGACCATATCAAAGGGGTCGTGCAATATTTTATTGTGAAGATGTACCCCTACAAGGAATGATAGTGGTACAAGACTATCCTGAAGTGTTCCCTGAGGAACTGCCTGGCATGCCCCCAGATAGAGATATGGAGTTTGTAATTAACCTAAAGCCGGGTGCTGCCCAGTCTCCAAAAGACCCTATAGGATGACCGTGGAAGAATTGGAGGAATTGAAGAAACAACTTCAAGAGTTACAAGAGAAAGGATTCATCAGACCCAGCTCATCGCCATGGGGATCTCCAGTGCTGTTTGTGAAGAAAAAGGATGGCACCGCCAGGATGTGTGTGGACTACCGTGATTTGAATGAGATGACTATCAAGAACAAGTATCCTCTCCCCAGGATTGATGACTTGTTCGATCAACTTGGAGGAGCTACCGTATTCTCCAAAATAGATCTGAGGTCAGGATACCACCAGTTGAAGATAAGAGCTGAAGATATACCCAAAACAGCCTTTACCACTAGATATGGACTATATGAATTTCTGGTCATGTCTTTTGGATTAACCAATGCCCCAGCTTATTTTATGAATCTGATGAATAAGGTATTCATGGAGTATTTGGACAAGTTTGTCGTGGTCTTCATAGACGACATCCTTATATACTCCAAGAATTCAGAAGAGCACGCAGAACATCTGCGCCTAGTGTTGGAGAAGCTAAAGGAACATCAGCTGTATGCCAAATTCAGCAAGTGTGAATTTTGGCTGAAGGATATCAGTTTCTTGGACACATAGTGTCAGCAGGAGGAATATCTGTTGACCCCGCCAAGATAGCAGCTGTCACAGAATGGAAGCAGCCTACTTCTGTCACTGAAGTGAGGAGTTTTCTCGGTTTGGCTGGGTACTACAGAAGGTTCATAGAAGGATTTTCCCGAATTGCCAGGCCAATGACCCAATTACTCAAGAAAGAAAAGAAGTTTGAATGGACCAAGTCATGTGAAGGAAGTTTCCAAGAATTGAAGAAAAGATTGACCACCACCCTGTGTTAGTTCTACCAGATGTACGCAAAGATTTCGAGGTATATTGTGATGCCTCACATCAAGGACTTGGATGCGTACTAATGCAAGAAGGCAGGGTTGTGTCATATGCATCCAGACAACTTCGTCCCCATGAAGCTAACTACCCCACTCATGATCTAGAGTTAGCCTCAGTGATTCATGCATTGAAGATTTGCGGCATTACTTGATTGGTAACCATTGTGATGTGTATACAGATCACAAGAGCCTCAAATATTTCTTCACACAAGCTCACCTTAATTTAAGGCAGAGAAGATGGCTAGAACTAATCAAGGATTATGATTTGAGTGTACACTACCACCCTGGAAAGGCCAATGTGGTAGCAGATGCATTGAGCCGTAAGGCTTATTGCAATAATCTCATGGTACGGGAACATCAACCCGAGCTCTACAAGGAATTGAAAGCTTTGAATTTGGAAATAGTGGAGCCAAGCACTCTAGCCGCCCTGGAAATTCATCAAGTATAGAAGAAATGATTATGGCAGCACAACAAGATGATCCAGCCATTTTGAAATGGAAGAAATTAATGGAAGAAGGAAGGCACCCAACATGAAAATTGACCATGAGGTACTCTACGATATGGAACACGTATCGTAGTCCCACATCACAAGGATCTTAAAAATCTGATATTGAGGGAAGCACACGCTCTCCGTATTCCCTCCACCCGGGAGCACTAAGATGTATCAAGGTATGAAACACTTTTGTTGGTGGCCCCGTATGAAAAGAGACATTGCAGAGCATGTAGCATGCTGTGATGTGTGTCAGAGAGTGAAGGCAGAGCATCAGAGACTGCAGGACTATTACAGCCGTTGCAGATACCCCAATGGAAGTGGGAAGAAGTCAGAATGGATTTCATCACTGGATTTCCACGGACCAAGTCAGGATATGACTCTGTATGGGTTATAATTGATAGGTTGACCAAGGTCGCCCACTTCATTCCGGTCAAGACAACCTACAAGGGAGACAAGTTAGCAGAACTGTATATGTCTCGCATTGTGTGCTTACACGGTGTGCCAAAAAGGATAGTCTCAGATCGAGGTTCTCAATTTACCTCGCATTTCTGGGATAGACTACATGAAGCTCTTGGCACTCACCTGGATTTCAGCACCGCCTATCACCCTCAGACGGATGGACAAACAGAAAGAGTGAACCAGATACTGGAAGATATGCTTAGAGCTTGTGCATTGGATTTCTCCAAAGACTGGGATAAATGTTTGCCATATGCTGAATTTGCCTACAACAATAGCTATCAGACCAGCCTTCAGATGTCACCTTTTGAGGCTTTATTGGAAGGAAGTGCAGAACCCCACTATATTGGTCAGAAGTGGGGGAGAACATTATATTTGGACCTGACATCCTCAAACAAGCTGAAGAGAAGGTTCGTTTAATTAGAGATCGATACAGGCAGCCCAGTCTAGGCAAAAGAGTTATGCAGACAAAAGAAGAAGACCATTGACATTTGAAGTTGGGGATTATGTCTACTTGAAGGTGTCACCTCTACGAGGAGTCAAGAGGTTTAAAGTCAAAGGCAACTTACCCCTCGCTATGTGGGACCATTTCCAATGTGGCCAAGAAAGGAGGAGTTGCCTATCAGTTGGAATTACCTCAAAATCTATCTGATATACACAATGTCTTCCATGTATCTCAACTCAAGAAATGTCTACGAGTACCAGAAGATCAAACTCCACTTGAAGCCATTGAGCTTGAGGAAGACCTGACTTACAAAGAGCGTCCGATCAAAATATTGGATACTGTGGAGAAAAAGACAAGGAACCCAAATCATTCGTATGTGTAGAGTGCAATGGAGTCACCATTCCAAGAAGGAAGCTACATGGGAAAGAGAAGATACTGCGTCAAGATTACCCCGACCTATTCACTAGCTAGACTGAATCTCGGGGTCGAGATTCTTTTTAAGGAGGGTAGATTTGTAACATCCTGGAAAATATAAGTAATAAATTATGGAGTTTTTGGATTATTTTATTTCTTTTCGTTTGAATTTGAGTTTATGGCTTTTTGTAAATCTAAAGGAATTTCAAAATAAAAGAGGAAGAAATCAACATAAAATAATAAAACATGAGCGTCAAAATAAAGAATCTGGAAAGATGATCCAAAAGAACTATAAAAGTAAAATATAATAAGTATTTACAAGAATATATATATATACATATGTATATACATATGTATGTATATGTATATGTAATGCATACAATTAAACATAGCAAGAAAATAATCTTTATGTAACAAATATTAGCAAAATAAAAGATATAAAATTTCAGGAGGAAAGGAAGTGAATATATGTATATGTATACCTATATATACACACAAGAAAACCCAAAAGAAAAATCAAAGAAATAAAAATGGAAAAGAAAAGAAAAAGAAAAACTCGGCCGGCCGGCCATCACCCCGGCCCAGCCTCTCCCCGCGCGCGGACGCACGCCCGGCCCAGCGCGCCAGCGCCCGCAGCCCATCTCCCGCGCGCCCCGCGCCTCACTGCGCCGTGGCCCTCACTCCACCCGCGCCTCTCTCTCGCTGCCCGGTGGGACCGAGCTGTCAGGCTCTTCTCCCTCCTCCCTCTCTTCTCCACGCGCCCGCGCCGCTCTCTCTCGCTCGCGCTCGCTCCTCTGCGCAGCAGATCCCGCTCTCCCTCTCTCACCTCGCGGGAAAAATATCAAAGAATCTACAGGAGGGGGGAAGCACCTCCCCGCTACCTCTCTCTTCCACAAAATCTCGGGGAGATTTGATTCATCTCCCCTCACCGGCGTGAACAGCGGCGGCCGAATACCGCCCTCGCCGTGCGCCGCTTCTCCGGCTATAAAAGCCCCCCTGGAAGTTGCAATCGCGCCGCACTACTCACCTCCACCCTCCCCCGTAAGCAATCGAGCCGAGAGCCCCCTAATCACCGTCGGTCCCTCCTTCTTCCCGAACTCCGGCGCCGCCCTCCCCGCCGATTCCCGCCGTGGTAACTCGATTCACCGCTCGTGAATCATCTCCGGAGCATCACGAAGCTGTTCCCAGTCTCCCTCGCACCTCCCGAAGCCCGTACCTCGCCATCACCGGAGCACCCGCCCGAGCCTCCGCCGTCGCACGCCGCCAGCCCTCTCCGGTGACCGTCACCTCCGGCCGTCTACACCTGAAGCTTCGCCATCACGCGGGGGTTGTATTTCACGCAACCCCAGAGCCTCCCGACCACCGCTCGCCGCCGGCGCCGTCGCCCCCGACTCTCTGCTCGGCTCCTTCCGGAGCTACTTCAAAAGGTATTATTACCCTATATGGGTAAGCATCGCTCCGACTGATCGGTGGCTTCCAGCGTTACTCCTTCCCTCCCTCGCTCCCGCGGCGCGCGTTCGAGCCCCGGCTCCGCGCGTAGCGGTCGAGTTTCTTTTAATTTCTGCGCTGACAGGTGGGCCCCGTTCGTCAGCCGCCGCGGGACCGCAGGCCCACTGACAGCCTGACCCCACCCGTCAGTGTCTAAGCACGCCGACAAGTGGACCCCACTGGCCATAGAGACAGAAGAAATAATAAAGAAAAAAGATAAAAATTAAAAATGACATGTGGGACCCACTGTCAGAAATTTGATAATATTTGGAATTAACTGAACTGAGAACTTTGAATATCATAACTTTTTCATTTTAACTCCAAATTGAACGAGACAAATTTCTAAATTCATCTAAATCAATCTATCCAATGGAACTGAAATCATAATTTTTAAGTTCATTTGATTTTTGGTGATATTTGGTTGATTTGATGTTTTCTTTTTACGAATTTTCGCGCACGATTACAATAGCTTACGAAGCACAAGAAGAAGAATCGAGGCCGCAGCACTAGAAGCCCCGGACAATCAAGCACCCGACCACTGTGACCAAGGCGAGTCAATACTTTGATCATGTTGAACCTACATTCTGCAAATTACTTTGTTTTAAATTAACAAATTGCATGCTGTTATTTTTATGCAAATACATGCTAAATTTGATATTCTAGCTATATGCCATTGTTTACCTTGAATAGTATTACCCCCTCCTTTGAGTATTTGAATGTGTGAACCTTGTCGCCCTAGCAAAAATATATTAGTAACATTTCGAAAATAAGTCCGTAACCGTATGCCATGCTTAGCATTGATTAGGAACTCGGGGCAAGAAATTGTCCCAGCATCACTTTTATTCATGAGAAATGGTTTGGGCAGTCATGTGAAATGACTGGTATATGTTGGTATGATTTTTATCCCAAATCCCCAACTTGCTTAATTATCTGGGCGGATTGGTTCGAGGTGTGTATGTGTGGTGCAGTGATTGCACAAGTGGGTTAGTGGTAGACCGCCCAGATAACCCTAAGGACTGAATCTTGTCATGTCACCCGTGTAAAACAGTACAACCACAAGCTGGCAAAGTGTAGGCAGGGTTTACTAATTTGTGTGGCTCTAAGGTGGTTACGTGAAGGTATGACCACGAGCAAAGGGATGGATGGTCGCATCCCCGCCTTTGCCCGTGATGGCTCACGAGGGACCCTTCCCGAGGGATGGTCGGATCCTACGGAAGATAGACCTTAGCGGGCGTAACCACAGTAGGACTATGCATTGTAACAATCCTGTGATAGTCTACTCAACCGCATGGCTAAGGAATCATGTGGGGCAACGGGTGGATTTATCTCTTGTGGGTAAAGTGTGCAAAACTCTGCAGAGTCAAAACTATTCGAATAGCCGTGCCCACGGTCAAGGGCAGACATGGGAACTTAACTAGATATAGTTCTGTTTACAAAAATATTGAAAAATGGGAATGGAAAAGTGGAAGGGCAGAGGAAAGCCCTGATTTGAGTTGTCCTGGGTGTCGTCCCAGTGGTAAGTTAAGCGGCTATAACGCTGAAAAATGTCATACGGTGTGATGCCGTATGTATGGAGAAATTATGGTGATATTAGGCATATGGTGTGATGCCATATGTATGGAAATTCATATTAATATTCCTTGAACATTATGCTTTTGTTCAAATGCTAGGTCTTAGGAATTTTTATATAATTGTATTCAAAAGCACTCTTCGCAAAAAAAATAAACCAAGCCATCCTTTGAATAGCCATACATGTTATATACTGCATTCTGTGTGTTGATTCGCTGAGCACGGGGTCGGAGTGCTCACGCTCGCTTTGCGGCAAAAATCCAGAAACAGGAGCGCAAGACCACTACGCCTACGAGGAAGCTCCCGCTACGGAGGAGAAGAATGACGAAGGAAACTAAGGCGTAGGCTTCGTTGATTAGACATGGACAAGTGGACATCCGGCGTTGTGTGCACGTATGTTACTAGTTAGCTGGTGACATATAATGCACACAGTACCTTCCAGTCGCTTGCCTGTGGATTTGGGTTTGCTTTTGCTGTATTCCGCTGTGCGTGTTGTAATAATGACATTGGCCTAGTCGGCCCCTTTTGTAAACTATCACCCGACGTGGTGTATTTCAGTTATGTAATATAATGGTTGATTATGCGATGTATGAAATGATTCAGCAATGTACCTGTGTGCACTAACTACTGATCCAGGGATTAGTGCAGTGAAACACAGTAAGATTCGGATTGAAAAATCTGGGTCTGACAGCGCTGGTATCAGAGCATACGACTGCAGGGTAAAAGCCGTAGAATGGTCGTTAGAAGACCTTAGGGTGGTAATTTCTAAATATACAAAAAGCATTTATAAAATATAGCGTATTATTGCTACTCGTACCCTTCCTAGTTCTACGCCCTTCTTTTTCAATTGATTTTTAAACATTACTAACGCAAAGTAATTGCCTTTACAGATGGCAGGTAACTGGGATTACGTCGCTCATGGAGTTTATGAGGGCGTATTCGCAAGAATCCTGCGCAAGCTCCTCCACTACCTGGAGTATACCCGGAGCAGCCCATTTATCGTGGGCGCCAGACATCTGCAGGAGGGGTGTACTGCTGGATGTTTGAAGTGTTCATCTACCCGAAGAGCGAACATGACCCACCCCACGTCTTCCAGACAGAACACCCAAGAAGCACCAGGTCTGCCGCACTCAGGATGCTGCTCGTCTCGCCGCCGCCCGACTCTGCGACATCTACCAAATCTCCCTGCTCCGCACACCCTTCTGCTTCTACCCTTCACGCAGGGAGGGAGTACGCCACAACGAGACCTACCTGCCGGTTAATGAGGATGATCCAAGGCTCACCCACCAAGTTGATCTTACCAGAGCCATGGGAGCAGCTCATACTGCTGCACTGGAAGAGATGACCGCCCTCCGGATGCACCTAGTTGCCCGGCACACCGAGGTGGCGACCCTTCGTGACCAGCTTGCCCAGTGCCAGCAGGCACTGGCAGCCGCCAAGGCAGAAGCCGCAGCAGCTCAGGCACAGCTCCAGCAACCTCTCGCTCCATTGCAGCACCGGCACCTCCTTCAGTGGGATCAGGCCCCCGCACCCGGCTGACTGCGCGCAAGAGCGTGCGACCTCCGAGTCTCCAGTCTGCACTTCGACGGAGAAGGCCTCCACCAAGCCGCAGCCCCCACGTGCTCCCACGGACTCTGATGGTCCGACCCATCGGAGTTTAGTGGCAGTCGATCCCGCTCCAGATCGCCAAACTACGACCCCTCCGTCAGTGGTGATCGCTACGCGGCAGTAGTGGAAGTGTCGTCATGTCGTGCTTGTAAATTAATGTTGCATCAGCCTGTTATATTGTAGTTGCGGTCAAGTGAACTCTAACTACTATGTTATTGTAAGCCCAGCCTGGGAGGCTGGCTATGTGAATGCTTGTATGATAATGAATGGCCAGGCATAAGGCCTTATGTTGAATGTTCTTTTGCGTTTATCTTGTGTTCTTTTCACAGCAAGGGTTGATACCCTCCATTTTTCTCAAGGGTAGTTAGTACTAAGTTATGAAGCTGTAACTGCAGATGTCCAATCCAAGAGTTACACGATCTCGGACCCATGCTAACCCTCAGCATGCTGAGGTAGACTCAAACCATGGCGAAAACCCCGAAGAAAATCAGAACCAATGCTGACCTCCCAAACCCCCAGTTAATCCCACAATGGCCCAAGTAATGGCACAACAAACCCAGATTCTGCAAGCCATTTATGCTGGACAGCAAGGAAGCTCTGGCGGACACAGAGCTGACTTAGGGGATTTCCAGAGGACCAGACCAATTACATTCACATCAGCAGAAGAACCACTGGAAGCAGAAGATTGGCTTCGGGATACAGAAAGGAAGTTGCGCTTAATCAAATGCGCAGAAGAGGATAAAGTCATATTTGCCACCCACCTATTTCAGGGAGCCGCCGCAGCATGGTGGGAGAATTATGTAGCTGCTAAGGCCCAGAAGATGCTACCACCAGGTGACACTGAAGCTATCCCATGGGCAGAGTTCAAGAAAGCTTTCAAGGACAACTTCATTCCAGCTGGGATAATGCGGATAAAGAAAATGAGTTCCGCAATCTCAAGCAAGGGAACCTATCTGTCAATGAATATCTTACAAAATTCACAGCTGGCCCGGTATGCTCAGAAGGATATAGAAGAAGAAGAAGAAAAGGTTGACAGATTCTTTGAAGGGTTGAAAGATGAACTGAGAGTGCAGCTGATCACCCAGGACTTCACCAGCTTTCATCAGTTGGTAAACAAGGCATTGGCCTTGGAAAATGAGAAGAAGATTCTTGAGGCCAGCCGTAAGCGCAAGATGACAACTCAACGGCCACAAGGAAGATTTATCCAGAAATTCTTCAAACCCTCATTCTCAAGGTCCAATCAATCCAGTGGGTCAGCTCCAGCCTTTAGACCTGGTGGGAGTATGTCTCAAACATCACGCCCAGGAGGACAGGTTGGCGGTATAAACCCCGCAGCAAATTTTAATTGCTATAACTGTGGGGAGAAGGGACACTTTGCCTACAGATGTCCACATAAGCAGAATGTCCCTGTCCGCAGTCAAGCTTCAGCTCCTGGCAAGGGACAGCAAAGCTCTCAAGCTAGCAAGAACACTTCAGCACCAAACCGAGGCAGAGTCAACCATATTACCGTTGAAGAAGCTCAAGAAGCCGCTGGAGTTCTCATGGGTACGTTTTCTGTCAAGACTATACCCGCACAAGTATTATTTGATTCAGGAGCTTCACATTCATTTATATCTAAGGGGTATGCTGATAAGTTGGGATTACCTATTTATACCCTTAAGAAGCCATTGGTGCTTAACTCACCAGCTGGACCAATTACTGCTACCCTAGTATGCCCAGGGGTGACCATTACCATGGAAAGGTGTGATTTCCTAGCAGACCTTATAGTATTAAACTCCCAGACCCTAGACATCATACTAGGAATGGATTGGTTAGCTAAGAATCAAGGTGTCCTAGAGTGTGCCACCAGAACAGTGAAAGTGGTCAAGTGTCCTGGAATGACCATAAATATAAAAGTGGACAGACCATACCAGTGGGGACGTGCAATCTATCATTGTGAGGACGTACCCCTAGAAGGAATGATAGTAGTGCAAGACTATCCCGAAGTATTTCCCGAAGAACTGCCAGGCATGCCCCCAGATAGAGACTTGGAATTTGTTATCAATTTGAAGCCAGGTGCCGCTCCAATCTCCAAAAGGCCCTATAGGATGACTGTAGAAGAATTGGAGGAATTGAAGAAACAACTCCAAGAGTTACAAGAGAAGGGATTCATCAGACCCAGCTCATCGCCATGGGGATCTCCAGTGCTGTTTGTGAAGAAAAAGGATGGCACCGCCAGGATGTGTGTGGACTACCGTGATTTGAATGAGATGACTATCAAGAACAAGTATCCTCTCCCCAGGATTGATGACTTGTTCGATCAACTTGGAGGAGCTACCGTATTCTCCAAAATAGATCTGAGGTCAGGATACCACCAGTTGAAGATAAGAGCTGAAGATATACCCAAAACAGCCTTTACCACGAGATATGGACTATATGAATTTCTGGTCATGTCTTTTGGATTAACCAATGCCCAGCTTATTTTATGAATCTGATGAATAAGGTATTCATGGAGTATTTGGACAAGTTTGTCGTGGTCTTCATACGACATCCTTATATACTCCAAGAATTCAGAAGAGCATGCAGAACATCTGCGCCTAGTGTTGGAGAAGCTAAAAGAACATCAGCTGTTGCCAAATTCAGCAAGTGTGAATTTTGGCTGAGGATATCAGTTTCTTAGGACACATAGTGTCAGCAGGAGGAATATCTGTTGACCCCGCCAAGATTGCAGCTGTCACAGAATGGAAGCAGCCTACTTCTGTCACTGAAGTGAGGAGTTTTCTCGGTTTGGCTGGGTACTACAGAGGTTCATAGAAGGATTTTCCCGATTGCCAGGCCAATGACCCAATTACTCAAGAAAGAGAAGAAGTTTGAATGGACCAAGTCATGTGAAGAAAGTTTCCAAGAATTGAAGAAGAGATTGACCACCACCCCTGTATTAGTTCTACCAGATGTACGCAAAGATTTCGAGGTATATTGTGATGCCTCACATCAAGGACTTGGATGCGTACTAATGCAAGAAGGCAGGGTTGTGTCATATGCATCCAGACAACTTCGTCCCCATGAAGCTAACTACCCCACTCATGATCTAGAGTTAGCCTCAGTGATTCATGCATTGAAGATTTGGCGGCATTACTTGATTGGTAACCATTGTGATGTGTATACAGATCACAAGAGCCTCAAGTATTTCTTCACACAAGCTCACCTTAATTTAAGGCAGAGAAGATGGCTAGAATTAATCAAGGATTATGATTTGAGTGTACACTACCACCCTGGAAAGGCCAATGTGGTAGCAGATGCATTGAGCCGTAAGGCTTATTGCAATAATCTCATGGTACGGGAACATCAACCCGAGCTCTACAAGGAATTGAAAGCTTTGAATTTGGAAATAGTGGAGCCAGCACTCTAGCCGCCCTGGAAATTCAATCAAGTATAGAAGAAATGATTATGGCAGCACAACAAGATGATCCAGCCATTTTGAAATGGAAGAAATTAATGGAAGAAGGGAAGGCACCCAACATGAAAATTGACCATGAGGGTACTCTACGATATGGAACACGTATCGTAGTCCCACATCACAAGGATCTTAAGAATCTGATATTGAGGGAAGCACATAGCTCTCCGTATTCCCTCCACCCCGGGAGCACTAAGATGTATCAAGGTATGAAACACTTTTGTTGGTGGCCCCGTATGAAAAGAGACATTGCAGAGCATGTAGCATGCTGTGATGTGTGTCAGAGAGTGAAGGCAGAGCATCAGAGACCTGCAGGACTATTACAGCCATTGCAGATACCCCAATGGAAGTGGGAAGAAGTCGGAATGGATTTCATCACTGGATTTCCACGACCAAGTCAGGATATGACTCTGTATGGGTTATAATTGATAGGTTGACCAAGGTCGCCCACTTCATTCCGGTCAAGACAACCTACAAGGGAGACAAGTTAGCAGAACTGTATATGTCCGCATCGTGTGTGCTTACGGTGTGCCAAAAAGGATAGTCTCAGATCGAGGTTCTCAATTTACCTCGCATTTCTGGGATAGCTACATGAAGCTCTTGGCACTCACCTGGATTTCAGCACCGCCTATCACCCTCAGACGGATGGACAAACAGAAAGAGTGAACCAGATACTAGAAGATATGCTTAGAGCTTGTGCATTGGATTTCTCCAAAGACTGGGATAAATGTTTGCCATATGCTGAATTTGCCTACAACAATAGCTATCAGACCAGCCTTCAGATGGCACCATTTGAAGCTTATATGGAAGGAAATGCAGAACCCCACTATATTGGTCAGAAGTGGGGGAGAACATTATATTTGGACCCGACATTCTCAAACAAGCTGAAGAGAAGGTTCGTTAATCAGAGATCGATTACAGGCAGCCCAGTCTAGGCAAAAGAGTTATGCAGACAAAAGAAGAAGACCTGACATTTGAGTTGGAGATTATGTCTACTTGAAGGTCACCTCTACGAGGAGTCAAGAGGTTTAAAGTCAAAGGCAAACTTACCCCTCGCTATGTGGGACCATTTCCAATTGTGGCCAAGAAAGGAGAAGTTGCCTATCAGTTA
Source organism: Dendrocalamus latiflorus (assembly GCA_017311315.1). NCBI lineage: Eukaryota > Viridiplantae > Streptophyta > Magnoliopsida > Poales > Poaceae > Dendrocalamus > Dendrocalamus latiflorus. The sequence continues at coordinate 608 of JACBGG010000104.1, read as the reverse complement.
GAATTACCTCAAAATCTATCTGATATACACAATGTCTTCCATGTATCTCAACTCAAGAAATGTCTACGAGTACCAGAAGATCAAACTCCACTTGAAGCCATTGAGCTTGAGAAGACCTGACTTACAAAGAGCGTCCGATCAAAATATTGGATACTGTGGAGAAAAAGACAAGACCCAAATCATTCGTATGTGTAGAGTGCAATGGAGTCACCATTCCAAGAAGGAAGCTACATGGGAAAGAGAAGATAAACTGCGTCAAGACTACCCCGACCTGTTCACTAGCTAGGCTGAATCTCGGGGTCGAGATTCTTTTTAAGGGGGGTAGATTTGTAACATCCTGGAAATATAAATAATAAATTATGGAGTTTTTGGATTATTTTATTTGTTTTTTTGAATTGGAGTTTATGGCTTTTTAAATTAAAGGAATTTTAAAAATAAAAGAGGAAGAAATCAACATAAAATAAAACATGAGCGTCAAAATAAAGAATCTGGAAAGATGATCCAAAAGAACTATAAAAGTAAAAATAATAAGTATTTACAAGAATATATATACATATATATATATACATATGTATGTATATGTATATGTAAGCATACAATTAAACATA
>JACBGG010000120.1:0-19121 GCA_017311315.1 Dendrocalamus latiflorus | reverse complement strand
TCGGAGAACCATGGGCAACAGGCTGTATGAGATGCCACGGTGAAGAAACGCCTTCTCTCGTGGATCGTTGCGCCTTTTTGTGAGGACTAGTTGCTAAGTGTCTATTTTTTCTACGAGATGGAACCACCCGGTGAAGCATAGCTGGGTTACGGCGAAGCTGCACAGGAGCAGGCAACATTTCCGGAGAACCATGGGCAACAGGCTGTATGAGATGCCACGGTGAAGAAACGCCTTCTCTCGTGGATCGTTGCGCCTTTTTGTGAGGACTAGTTGCTAAGTGTCTATTTTTTCTACGAGATGGAACCACCCGGTGAAGCATAGCTGGGTTACGGCGAAGCTGCACAGGAGCAGGCAACATTTCCGGAGAACCATGGGCAACAGGCTGTATGAGATGCCACGGTGAAGAAACGCCTTCTCTCGTGGATCGTTGCGCCTTTTTGTGAGGACTAGTTGCTAAGTGTCTATTTTTTCTACGAGATGGAACCACCCGGTGAAGCATAGCTGGGTTACGGCGAAGCTGCACAGGAGCAGGCAACATTTCCGGAGAACCATGGGCAACAGGCTGTATGAGATGCCACGGTGAAGAAACGCCTTCTCTCGTGGATCGTTGCGCCTTTTTGTGAGGACTAGTTGCTAAGTGTCTATTTTTTCTACGAGATGGAACCACCCGGTGAAGCATAGCTGGGTTACGGCGAAGCTGCACAGGAGCAGGCAACATTTCCGGAGAACCATGGGCAACAGGCTGTATGAGATGCCACGGTGAAGAAACGCCTTCTCTCGTGGATCGTTGCGCCTTTTTGTGAGGACTAGTTGCTAAGTGTCTATTTTTTCTACGAGATGGAACCACCCGGTGAAGCATAGCTGGGTTACGGCGAAGCTGCACAGGAGCAGGCAACATTTCCGGAGAACCATGGGCAACAGGCTGTATGAGATGCCACGGTGAAGAAACGCCTTCTCTCGTGGATCGTTGCGCCTTTTTGTGAGGACTAGTTGCTAAGTGTCTATTTTTTCTACGAGATGGAACCACCCGGTGAAGCATAGCTGGGTTACGGCGAAGCTGCACAGGAGCAGGCAACATTTCCGGAGAACCATGGGCAACAGGCTGTATGAGATGCCACGGTGAAGAAACGCCTTCTCTCGTGGATCGTTGCGCCTTTTTGTGAGGACTAGTTGCTAAGTGTCTATTTTTTCTACGAGATGGAACCACCCGGTGAAGCATAGCTGGGTTACGGCGAAGCTGCACAGGAGCAGGCAACATTTCCGGAGAACCATGGGCAACAGGCTGTATGAGATGCCACGGTGAAGAAACGCCTTCTCTCGTGGATCGTTGCGCCTTTTTGTGAGGACTAGTTGCTAAGTGTCTATTTTTTCTACGAGATGGAACCACCCGGTGAAGCATAGCTGGGTTACGGCGAAGCTGCACAGGAGCAGGCAACATTTCCGGAGAACCATGGGCAACAGGCTGTATGAGATGCCACGGTGAAGAAACGCCTTCTCTCGTGGATCGTTGCGCCTTTTTGTGAGGACTAGTTGCTAAGTGTCTATTTTTTCTACGAGATGGAACCACCCGGTGAAGCATAGCTGGGTTACGGCGAAGCTGCACAGGAGCAGGCAACATTTCCGGAGAACCATGGGCAACAGGCTGTATGAGATGCCACGGTGAAGAAACGCCTTCTCTCGTGGATCGTTGCGCCTTTTTGTGAGGACTAGTTGCTAAGTGTCTATTTTTTCTACGAGATGGAACCACCCGGTGAAGCATAGCTGGGTTACGGCGAAGCTGCACAGGAGCAGGCAACATTTCCGGAGAACCATGGGCAACAGGCTGTATGAGATGCCACGGTGAAGAAACGCCTTCTCTCGTGGATCGTTGCGCCTTTTTGTGAGGACTAGTTGCTAAGTGTCTATTTTTTCTACGAGATGGAACCACCCGGTGAAGCATAGCTGGGTTACGGCGAAGCTGCACAGGAGCAGGCAACATTTCCGGAGAACCATGGGCAACAGGCTGTATGAGATGCCACGGTGAAGAAACGCCTTCTCTCGTGGATCGTTGCGCCTTTTTGTGAGGACTAGTTGCTAAGTGTCTATTTTTTCTACGAGATGGAACCACCCGGTGAAGCATAGCTGGGTTACGGCGAAGCTGCACAGGAGCAGGCAACATTTCCGGAGAACCATGGGCAACAGGCTGTATGAGATGCCACGGTGAAGAAACGCCTTCTCTCGTGGATCGTTGCGCCTTTTTGTGAGGACTAGTTGCTAAGTGTCTATTTTTTCTACGAGATGGAACCACCCGGTGAAGCATAGCTGGGTTACGGCGAAGCTGCACAGGAGCAGGCAACATTTCCGGAGAACCATGGGCAACAGGCTGTATGAGATGCCACGGTGAAGAAACGCCTTCTCTCGTGGATCGTTGCGCCTTTTTGTGAGGACTAGTTGCTAAGTGTCTATTTTTTCTACGAGATGGAACCACCCGGTGAAGCATAGCTGGGTTACGGCGAAGCTGCACAGGAGCAGGCAACATTTCCGGAGAACCATGGGCAACAGGCTGTATGAGATGCCACGGTGAAGAAACGCCTTCTCTCGTGGATCGTTGCGCCTTTTTGTGAGGACTAGTTGCTAAGTGTCTATTTTTTCTACGAGATGGAACCACCCGGTGAAGCATAGCTGGGTTACGGCGAAGCTGCACAGGAGCAGGCAACATTTCCGGAGAACCATGGGCAACAGGCTGTATGAGATGCCACGGTGAAGAAACGCCTTCTCTCGTGGATCGTTGCGCCTTTTTGTGAGGACTAGTTGCTAAGTGTCTATTTTTTCTACGAGATGGAACCACCCGGTGAAGCATAGCTGGGTTACGGCGAAGCTGCACAGGAGCAGGCAACATTTCCGGAGAACCATGGGCAACAGGCTGTATGAGATGCCACGGTGAAGAAACGCCTTCTCTCGTGGATCGTTGCGCCTTTTTGTGAGGACTAGTTGCTAAGTGTCTATTTTTTCTACGAGATGGAACCACCCGGTGAAGCATAGCTGGGTTACGGCGAAGCTGCACAGGAGCAGGCAACATTTCCGGAGAACCATGGGCAACAGGCTGTATGAGATGCCACGGTGAAGAAACGCCTTCTCTCGTGGATCGTTGCGCCTTTTTGTGAGGACTAGTTGCTAAGTGTCTATTTTTTCTACGAGATGGAACCACCCGGTGAAGCATAGCTGGGTTACGGCGAAGCTGCACAGGAGCAGGCAACATTTCCGGAGAACCATGGGCAACAGGCTGTATGAGATGCCACGGTGAAGAAACGCCTTCTCTCGTGGATCGTTGCGCCTTTTTGTGAGGACTAGTTGCTAAGTGTCTATTTTTTCTACGAGATGGAACCACCCGGTGAAGCATAGCTGGGTTACGGCGAAGCTGCACAGGAGCAGGCAACATTTCCGGAGAACCATGGGCAACAGGCTGTATGAGATGCCACGGTGAAGAAACGCCTTCTCTCGTGGATCGTTGCGCCTTTTTGTGAGGACTAGTTGCTAAGTGTCTATTTTTTCTACGAGATGGAACCACCCGGTGAAGCATAGCTGGGTTACGGCGAAGCTGCACAGGAGCAGGCAACATTTCCGGAGAACCATGGGCAACAGGCTGTATGAGATGCCACGGTGAAGAAACGCCTTCTCTCGTGGATCGTTGCGCCTTTTTGTGAGGACTAGTTGCTAAGTGTCTATTTTTTCTACGAGATGGAACCACCCGGTGAAGCATAGCTGGGTTACGGCGAAGCTGCACAGGAGCAGGCAACATTTCCGGAGAACCATGGGCAACAGGCTGTATGAGATGCCACGGTGAAGAAACGCCTTCTCTCGTGGATCGTTGCGCCTTTTTGTGAGGACTAGTTGCTAAGTGTCTATTTTTTCTACGAGATGGAACCACCCGGTGAAGCATAGCTGGGTTACGGCGAAGCTGCACAGGAGCAGGCAACATTTCCGGAGAACCATGGGCAACAGGCTGTATGAGATGCCACGGTGAAGAAACGCCTTCTCTCGTGGATCGTTGCGCCTTTTTGTGAGGACTAGTTGCTAAGTGTCTATTTTTTCTACGAGATGGAACCACCCGGTGAAGCATAGCTGGGTTACGGCGAAGCTGCACAGGAGCAGGCAACATTTCCGGAGAACCATGGGCAACAGGCTGTATGAGATGCCACGGTGAAGAAACGCCTTCTCTCGTGGATCGTTGCGCCTTTTTGTGAGGACTAGTTGCTAAGTGTCTATTTTTTCTACGAGATGGAACCACCCGGTGAAGCATAGCTGGGTTACGGCGAAGCTGCACAGGAGCAGGCAACATTTCCGGAGAACCATGGGCAACAGGCTGTATGAGATGCCACGGTGAAGAAACGCCTTCTCTCGTGGATCGTTGCGCCTTTTTGTGAGGACTAGTTGCTAAGTGTCTATTTTTTCTACGAGATGGAACCACCCGGTGAAGCATAGCTGGGTTACGGCGAAGCTGCACAGGAGCAGGCAACATTTCCGGAGAACCATGGGCAACAGGCTGTATGAGATGCCACGGTGAAGAAACGCCTTCTCTCGTGGATCGTTGCGCCTTTTTGTGAGGACTAGTTGCTAAGTGTCTATTTTTTCTACGAGATGGAACCACCCGGTGAAGCATAGCTGGGTTACGGCGAAGCTGCACAGGAGCAGGCAACATTTCCGGAGAACCATGGGCAACAGGCTGTATGAGATGCCACGGTGAAGAAACGCCTTCTCTCGTGGATCGTTGCGCCTTTTTGTGAGGACTAGTTGCTAAGTGTCTATTTTTTCTACGAGATGGAACCACCCGGTGAAGCATAGCTGGGTTACGGCGAAGCTGCACAGGAGCAGGCAACATTTCCGGAGAACCATGGGCAACAGGCTGTATGAGATGCCACGGTGAAGAAACGCCTTCTCTCGTGGATCGTTGCGCCTTTTTGTGAGGACTAGTTGCTAAGTGTCTATTTTTTCTACGAGATGGAACCACCCGGTGAAGCATAGCTGGGTTACGGCGAAGCTGCACAGGAGCAGGCAACATTTCCGGAGAACCATGGGCAACAGGCTGTATGAGATGCCACGGTGAAGAAACGCCTTCTCTCGTGGATCGTTGCGCCTTTTTGTGAGGACTAGTTGCTAAGTGTCTATTTTTTCTACGAGATGGAACCACCCGGTGAAGCATAGCTGGGTTACGGCGAAGCTGCACAGGAGCAGGCAACATTTCCGGAGAACCATGGGCAACAGGCTGTATGAGATGCCACGGTGAAGAAACGCCTTCTCTCGTGGATCGTTGCGCCTTTTTGTGAGGACTAGTTGCTAAGTGTCTATTTTTTCTACGAGATGGAACCACCCGGTGAAGCATAGCTGGGTTACGGCGAAGCTGCACAGGAGCAGGCAACATTTCCGGAGAACCATGGGCAACAGGCTGTATGAGATGCCACGGTGAAGAAACGCCTTCTCTCGTGGATCGTTGCGCCTTTTTGTGAGGACTAGTTGCTAAGTGTCTATTTTTTCTACGAGATGGAACCACCCGGTGAAGCATAGCTGGGTTACGGCGAAGCTGCACAGGAGCAGGCAACATTTCCGGAGAACCATGGGCAACAGGCTGTATGAGATGCCACGGTGAAGAAACGCCTTCTCTCGTGGATCGTTGCGCCTTTTTGTGAGGACTAGTTGCTAAGTGTCTATTTTTTCTACGAGATGGAACCACCCGGTGAAGCATAGCTGGGTTACGGCGAAGCTGCACAGGAGCAGGCAACATTTCCGGAGAACCATGGGCAACAGGCTGTATGAGATGCCACGGTGAAGAAACGCCTTCTCTCGTGGATCGTTGCGCCTTTTTGTGAGGACTAGTTGCTAAGTGTCTATTTTTTCTACGAGATGGAACCACCCGGTGAAGCATAGCTGGGTTACGGCGAAGCTGCACAGGAGCAGGCAACATTTCCGGAGAACCATGGGCAACAGGCTGTATGAGATGCCACGGTGAAGAAACGCCTTCTCTCGTGGATCGTTGCGCCTTTTTGTGAGGACTAGTTGCTAAGTGTCTATTTTTTCTACGAGATGGAACCACCCGGTGAAGCATAGCTGGGTTACGGCGAAGCTGCACAGGAGCAGGCAACATTTCCGGAGAACCATGGGCAACAGGCTGTATGAGATGCCACGGTGAAGAAACGCCTTCTCTCGTGGATCGTTGCGCCTTTTTGTGAGGACTAGTTGCTAAGTGTCTATTTTTTCTACGAGATGGAACCACCCGGTGAAGCATAGCTGGGTTACGGCGAAGCTGCACAGGAGCAGGCAACATTTCCGGAGAACCATGGGCAACAGGCTGTATGAGATGCCACGGTGAAGAAACGCCTTCTCTCGTGGATCGTTGCGCCTTTTTGTGAGGACTAGTTGCTAAGTGTCTATTTTTTCTACGAGATGGAACCACCCGGTGAAGCATAGCTGGGTTACGGCGAAGCTGCACAGGAGCAGGCAACATTTCCGGAGAACCATGGGCAACAGGCTGTATGAGATGCCACGGTGAAGAAACGCCTTCTCTCGTGGATCGTTGCGCCTTTTTGTGAGGACTAGTTGCTAAGTGTCTATTTTTTCTACGAGATGGAACCACCCGGTGAAGCATAGCTGGGTTACGGCGAAGCTGCACAGGAGCAGGCAACATTTCCGGAGAACCATGGGCAACAGGCTGTATGAGATGCCACGGTGAAGAAACGCCTTCTCTCGTGGATCGTTGCGCCTTTTTGTGAGGACTAGTTGCTAAGTGTCTATTTTTTCTACGAGATGGAACCACCCGGTGAAGCATAGCTGGGTTACGGCGAAGCTGCACAGGAGCAGGCAACATTTCCGGAGAACCATGGGCAACAGGCTGTATGAGATGCCACGGTGAAGAAACGCCTTCTCTCGTGGATCGTTGCGCCTTTTTGTGAGGACTAGTTGCTAAGTGTCTATTTTTTCTACGAGATGGAACCACCCGGTGAAGCATAGCTGGGTTACGGCGAAGCTGCACAGGAGCAGGCAACATTTCCGGAGAACCATGGGCAACAGGCTGTATGAGATGCCACGGTGAAGAAACGCCTTCTCTCGTGGATCGTTGCGCCTTTTTGTGAGGACTAGTTGCTAAGTGTCTATTTTTTCTACGAGATGGAACCACCCGGTGAAGCATAGCTGGGTTACGGCGAAGCTGCACAGGAGCAGGCAACATTTCCGGAGAACCATGGGCAACAGGCTGTATGAGATGCCACGGTGAAGAAACGCCTTCTCTCGTGGATCGTTGCGCCTTTTTGTGAGGACTAGTTGCTAAGTGTCTATTTTTTCTACGAGATGGAACCACCCGGTGAAGCATAGCTGGGTTACGGCGAAGCTGCACAGGAGCAGGCAACATTTCCGGAGAACCATGGGCAACAGGCTGTATGAGATGCCACGGTGAAGAAACGCCTTCTCTCGTGGATCGTTGCGCCTTTTTGTGAGGACTAGTTGCTAAGTGTCTATTTTTTCTACGAGATGGAACCACCCGGTGAAGCATAGCTGGGTTACGGCGAAGCTGCACAGGAGCAGGCAACATTTCCGGAGAACCATGGGCAACAGGCTGTATGAGATGCCACGGTGAAGAAACGCCTTCTCTCGTGGATCGTTGCGCCTTTTTGTGAGGACTAGTTGCTAAGTGTCTATTTTTTCTACGAGATGGAACCACCCGGTGAAGCATAGCTGGGTTACGGCGAAGCTGCACAGGAGCAGGCAACATTTCCGGAGAACCATGGGCAACAGGCTGTATGAGATGCCACGGTGAAGAAACGCCTTCTCTCGTGGATCGTTGCGCCTTTTTGTGAGGACTAGTTGCTAAGTGTCTATTTTTTCTACGAGATGGAACCACCCGGTGAAGCATAGCTGGGTTACGGCGAAGCTGCACAGGAGCAGGCAACATTTCCGGAGAACCATGGGCAACAGGCTGTATGAGATGCCACGGTGAAGAAACGCCTTCTCTCGTGGATCGTTGCGCCTTTTTGTGAGGACTAGTTGCTAAGTGTCTATTTTTTCTACGAGATGGAACCACCCGGTGAAGCATAGCTGGGTTACGGCGAAGCTGCACAGGAGCAGGCAACATTTCCGGAGAACCATGGGCAACAGGCTGTATGAGATGCCACGGTGAAGAAACGCCTTCTCTCGTGGATCGTTGCGCCTTTTTGTGAGGACTAGTTGCTAAGTGTCTATTTTTTCTACGAGATGGAACCACCCGGTGAAGCATAGCTGGGTTACGGCGAAGCTGCACAGGAGCAGGCAACATTTCCGGAGAACCATGGGCAACAGGCTGTATGAGATGCCACGGTGAAGAAACGCCTTCTCTCGTGGATCGTTGCGCCTTTTTGTGAGGACTAGTTGCTAAGTGTCTATTTTTTCTACGAGATGGAACCACCCGGTGAAGCATAGCTGGGTTACGGCGAAGCTGCACAGGAGCAGGCAACATTTCCGGAGAACCATGGGCAACAGGCTGTATGAGATGCCACGGTGAAGAAACGCCTTCTCTCGTGGATCGTTGCGCCTTTTTGTGAGGACTAGTTGCTAAGTGTCTATTTTTTCTACGAGATGGAACCACCCGGTGAAGCATAGCTGGGTTACGGCGAAGCTGCACAGGAGCAGGCAACATTTCCGGAGAACCATGGGCAACAGGCTGTATGAGATGCCACGGTGAAGAAACGCCTTCTCTCGTGGATCGTTGCGCCTTTTTGTGAGGACTAGTTGCTAAGTGTCTATTTTTTCTACGAGATGGAACCACCCGGTGAAGCATAGCTGGGTTACGGCGAAGCTGCACAGGAGCAGGCAACATTTCCGGAGAACCATGGGCAACAGGCTGTATGAGATGCCACGGTGAAGAAACGCCTTCTCTCGTGGATCGTTGCGCCTTTTTGTGAGGACTAGTTGCTAAGTGTCTATTTTTTCTACGAGATGGAACCACCCGGTGAAGCATAGCTGGGTTACGGCGAAGCTGCACAGGAGCAGGCAACATTTCCGGAGAACCATGGGCAACAGGCTGTATGAGATGCCACGGTGAAGAAACGCCTTCTCTCGTGGATCGTTGCGCCTTTTTGTGAGGACTAGTTGCTAAGTGTCTATTTTTTCTACGAGATGGAACCACCCGGTGAAGCATAGCTGGGTTACGGCGAAGCTGCACAGGAGCAGGCAACATTTCCGGAGAACCATGGGCAACAGGCTGTATGAGATGCCACGGTGAAGAAACGCCTTCTCTCGTGGATCGTTGCGCCTTTTTGTGAGGACTAGTTGCTAAGTGTCTATTTTTTCTACGAGATGGAACCACCCGGTGAAGCATAGCTGGGTTACGGCGAAGCTGCACAGGAGCAGGCAACATTTCCGGAGAACCATGGGCAACAGGCTGTATGAGATGCCACGGTGAAGAAACGCCTTCTCTCGTGGATCGTTGCGCCTTTTTGTGAGGACTAGTTGCTAAGTGTCTATTTTTTCTACGAGATGGAACCACCCGGTGAAGCATAGCTGGGTTACGGCGAAGCTGCACAGGAGCAGGCAACATTTCCGGAGAACCATGGGCAACAGGCTGTATGAGATGCCACGGTGAAGAAACGCCTTCTCTCGTGGATCGTTGCGCCTTTTTGTGAGGACTAGTTGCTAAGTGTCTATTTTTTCTACGAGATGGAACCACCCGGTGAAGCATAGCTGGGTTACGGCGAAGCTGCACAGGAGCAGGCAACATTTCCGGAGAACCATGGGCAACAGGCTGTATGAGATGCCACGGTGAAGAAACGCCTTCTCTCGTGGATCGTTGCGCCTTTTTGTGAGGACTAGTTGCTAAGTGTCTATTTTTTCTACGAGATGGAACCACCCGGTGAAGCATAGCTGGGTTACGGCGAAGCTGCACAGGAGCAGGCAACATTTCCGGAGAACCATGGGCAACAGGCTGTATGAGATGCCACGGTGAAGAAACGCCTTCTCTCGTGGATCGTTGCGCCTTTTTGTGAGGACTAGTTGCTAAGTGTCTATTTTTTCTACGAGATGGAACCACCCGGTGAAGCATAGCTGGGTTACGGCGAAGCTGCACAGGAGCAGGCAACATTTCCGGAGAACCATGGGCAACAGGCTGTATGAGATGCCACGGTGAAGAAACGCCTTCTCTCGTGGATCGTTGCGCCTTTTTGTGAGGACTAGTTGCTAAGTGTCTATTTTTTCTACGAGATGGAACCACCCGGTGAAGCATAGCTGGGTTACGGCGAAGCTGCACAGGAGCAGGCAACATTTCCGGAGAACCATGGGCAACAGGCTGTATGAGATGCCACGGTGAAGAAACGCCTTCTCTCGTGGATCGTTGCGCCTTTTTGTGAGGACTAGTTGCTAAGTGTCTATTTTTTCTACGAGATGGAACCACCCGGTGAAGCATAGCTGGGTTACGGCGAAGCTGCACAGGAGCAGGCAACATTTCCGGAGAACCATGGGCAACAGGCTGTATGAGATGCCACGGTGAAGAAACGCCTTCTCTCGTGGATCGTTGCGCCTTTTTGTGAGGACTAGTTGCTAAGTGTCTATTTTTTCTACGAGATGGAACCACCCGGTGAAGCATAGCTGGGTTACGGCGAAGCTGCACAGGAGCAGGCAACATTTCCGGAGAACCATGGGCAACAGGCTGTATGAGATGCCACGGTGAAGAAACGCCTTCTCTCGTGGATCGTTGCGCCTTTTTGTGAGGACTAGTTGCTAAGTGTCTATTTTTTCTACGAGATGGAACCACCCGGTGAAGCATAGCTGGGTTACGGCGAAGCTGCACAGGAGCAGGCAACATTTCCGGAGAACCATGGGCAACAGGCTGTATGAGATGCCACGGTGAAGAAACGCCTTCTCTCGTGGATCGTTGCGCCTTTTTGTGAGGACTAGTTGCTAAGTGTCTATTTTTTCTACGAGATGGAACCACCCGGTGAAGCATAGCTGGGTTACGGCGAAGCTGCACAAGAGCAGGCAACATTTCCGGAGAACCATGGGCAACAGGCTGTATGAGATGCCACGGTGAAGAAACGCCTTCTCTCGTGGATCGTTGCGCCTTTTTGTGAGGACTAGTTGCTAAGTGTCTATTTTTTCTACGAGATGGAACCACCCGGTGAAGCATAGCTGGGTTACGGCGAAGCTGCACAGGAGCAGGCAACATTTCCGGAGAACCATGGGCAACAGGCTGTATGAGATGCCACGGTGAAGAAACGCCTTCTCTCGTGGATCGTTGCGCCTTTTTGTGAGGACTAGTTGCTAAGTGTCTATTTTTTCTACGAGATGGAACCACCCGGTGAAGCATAGCTGGGTTACGGCGAAGCTGCACAGGAGCAGGCAACATTTCCGGAGAACCATGGGCAACAGGCTGTATGAGATGCCACGGTGAAGAAACGCCTTCTCTCGTGGATCGTTGCGCCTTTTTGTGAGGACTAGTTGCTAAGTGTCTATTTTTTCTACGAGATGGAACCACCCGGTGAAGCATAGCTGGGTTACGGCGAAGCTGCACAGGAGCAGGCAACATTTCCGGAGAACCATGGGCAACAGGCTGTATGAGATGCCACGGTGAAGAAACGCCTTCTCTCGTGGATCGTTGCGCCTTTTTGTGAGGACTAGTTGCTAAGTGTCTATTTTTTCTACGAGATGGAACCACCCGGTGAAGCATAGCTGGGTTACGGCGAAGCTGCACAGGAGCAGGCAACATTTCCGGAGAACCATGGGCAACAGGCTGTATGAGATGCCACGGTGAAGAAACGCCTTCTCTCGTGGATCGTTGCGCCTTTTTGTGAGGACTAGTTGCTAAGTGTCTATTTTTTCTACGAGATGGAACCACCCGGTGAAGCATAGCTGGGTTACGGCGAAGCTGCACAGGAGCAGGCAACATTTCCGGAGAACCATGGGCAACAGGCTGTATGAGATGCCACGGTGAAGAAACGCCTTCTCTCGTGGATCGTTGCGCCTTTTTGTGAGGACTAGTTGCTAAGTGTCTATTTTTTCTACGAGATGGAACCACCCGGTGAAGCATAGCTGGGTTACGGCGAAGCTGCACAGGAGCAGGCAACATTTCCGGAGAACCATGGGCAACAGGCTGTATGAGATGCCACGGTGAAGAAACGCCTTCTCTCGTGGATCGTTGCGCCTTTTTGTGAGGACTAGTTGCTAAGTGTCTATTTTTTCTACGAGATGGAACCACCCGGTGAAGCATAGCTGGGTTACGGCGAAGCTGCACAGGAGCAGGCAACATTTCCGGAGAACCATGGGCAACAGGCTGTATGAGATGCCACGGTGAAGAAACGCCTTCTCTCGTGGATCGTTGCGCCTTTTTGTGAGGACTAGTTGCTAAGTGTCTATTTTTTCTACGAGATGGAACCACCCGGTGAAGCATAGCTGGGTTACGGCGAAGCTGCACAGGAGCAGGCAACATTTCCGGAGAACCATGGGCAACAGGCTGTATGAGATGCCACGGTGAAGAAACGCCTTCTCTCGTGGATCGTTGCGCCTTTTTGTGAGGACTAGTTGCTAAGTGTCTATTTTTTCTACGAGATGGAACCACCCGGTGAAGCATAGCTGGGTTACGGCGAAGCTGCACAGGAGCAGGCAACATTTCCGGAGAACCATGGGCAACAGGCTGTATGAGATGCCACGGTGAAGAAACGCCTTCTCTCGTGGATCGTTGCGCCTTTTTGTGAGGACTAGTTGCTAAGTGTCTATTTTTTCTACGAGATGGAACCACCCGGTGAAGCATAGCTGGGTTACGGCGAAGCTGCACAGGAGCAGGCAACATTTCCGGAGAACCATGGGCAACAGGCTGTATGAGATGCCACGGTGAAGAAACGCCTTCTCTCGTGGATCGTTGCGCCTTTTTGTGAGGACTAGTTGCTAAGTGTCTATTTTTTCTACGAGATGGAACCACCCGGTGAAGCATAGCTGGGTTACGGCGAAGCTGCACAGGAGCAGGCAACATTTCCGGAGAACCATGGGCAACAGGCTGTATGAGATGCCACGGTGAAGAAACGCCTTCTCTCGTGGATCGTTGCGCCTTTTTGTGAGGACTAGTTGCTAAGTGTCTATTTTTTCTACGAGATGGAACCACCCGGTGAAGCATAGCTGGGTTACGGCGAAGCTGCACAGGAGCAGGCAACATTTCCGGAGAACCATGGGCAACAGGCTGTATGAGATGCCACGGTGAAGAAACGCCTTCTCTCGTGGATCGTTGCGCCTTTTTGTGAGGACTAGTTGCTAAGTGTCTATTTTTTCTACGAGATGGACACCCGGTGAGATGGAACCACCCGGTGAAGCATAGCTGGGTTACGGCGAAGCTGCACAGGAGCAGGCAACATTTCCGGAGAACCATGGGCAACAGGCTGTATGAGATGCCACGGTGAAGAAACGCCTTCTCTCGTGGATCGTTGCGCCTTTTTGTGAGGACTAGTTGCTAAGTGTCTATTTTTTCTACGAGATGGAACCACCCGGTGAAGCATAGCTGGGTTACGGCGAAGCTGCACAGGAGCAGGCAACATTTCCGGAGAACCATGGGCAACAGGCTGTATGAGATGCCACGGTGAAGAAACGCCTTCTCTCGTGGATCGTTGCGCCTTTTTGTGAGGACTAGTTGCTAAGTGTCTATTTTTTCTACGAGATGGAACCACCCGGTGAAGCATAGCTGGGTTACGGCGAAGCTGCACAGGAGCAGGCAACATTTCCGGAGAACCATGGGCAACAGGCTGTATGAGATGCCACGGTGAAGAAACGCCTTCTCTCGTGGATCGTTGCGCCTTTTTGTGAGGACTAGTTGCTAAGTGTCTATTTTTTCTACGAGATGGAACCACCCGGTGAAGCATAGCTGGGTTACGGCGAAGCTGCACAGGAGCAGGCAACATTTCCGGAGAACCATGGGCAACAGGCTGTATGAGATGCCACGGTGAAGAAACGCCTTCTCTCGTGGATCGTTGCGCCTTTTTGTGAGGACTAGTTGCTAAGTGTCTATTTTTTCTACGAGATGGAACCACCCGGTGAAGCATAGCTGGGTTACGGCGAAGCTGCACAGGAGCAGGCAACATTTCCGGAGAACCATGGGCAACAGGCTGTATGAGATGCCACGGTGAAGAAACGCCTTCTCTCGTGGATCGTTGCGCCTTTTTGTGAGGACTAGTTGCTAAGTGTCTATTTTTTCTACGAGATGGAACCACCCGGTGAAGCATAGCTGGGTTACGGCGAAGCTGCACAGGAGCAGGCAACATTTCCGGAGAACCATGGGCAACAGGCTGTATGAGATGCCACGGTGAAGAAACGCCTTCTCTCGTGGATCGTTGCGCCTTTTTGTGAGGACTAGTTGCTAAGTGTCTATTTTTTCTACGAGATGGAACCACCCGGTGAAGCATAGCTGGGTTACGGCGAAGCTGCACAGGAGCAGGCAACATTTCCGGAGAACCATGGGCAACAGGCTGTATGAGATGCCACGGTGAAGAAACGCCTTCTCTCGTGGATCGTTGCGCCTTTTTGTGAGGACTAGTTGCTAAGTGTCTATTTTTTCTACGAGATGGAACCACCCGGTGAAGCATAGCTGGGTTACGGCGAAGCTGCACAGGAGCAGGCAACATTTCCGGAGAACCATGGGCAACAGGCTGTATGAGATGCCACGGTGAAGAAACGCCTTCTCTCGTGGATCGTTGCGCCTTTTTGTGAGGACTAGTTGCTAAGTGTCTATTTTTTCTACGAGATGGAACCACCCGGTGAAGCATAGCTGGGTTACGGCGAAGCTGCACAGGAGCAGGCAACATTTCCGGAGAACCATGGGCAACAGGCTGTATGAGATGCCACGGTGAAGAAACGCCTTCTCTCGTGGATCGTTGCGCCTTTTTGTGAGGACTAGTTGCTAAGTGTCTATTTTTTCTACGAGATGGAACCACCCGGTGAAGCATAGCTGGGTTACGGCGAAGCTGCACAGGAGCAGGCAACATTTCCGGAGAACCATGGGCAACAGGCTGTATGAGATGCCACGGTGAAGAAACGCCTTCTCTCGTGGATCGTTGCGCCTTTTTGTGAGGACTAGTTGCTAAGTGTCTATTTTTTCTACGAGATGGAACCACCCGGTGAAGCATAGCTGGGTTACGGCGAAGCTGCACAGGAGCAGGCAACATTTCCGGAGAACCATGGGCAACAGGCTGTATGAGATGCCACGGTGAAGAAACGCCTTCTCTCGTGGATCGTTGCGCCTTTTTGTGAGGACTAGTTGCTAAGTGTCTATTTTTTCTACGAGATGGAACCACCCGGTGAAGCATAGCTGGGTTACGGCGAAGCTGCACAGGAGCAGGCAACATTTCCGGAGAACCATGGGCAACAGGCTGTATGAGATGCCACGGTGAAGAAACGCCTTCTCTCGTGGATCGTTGCGCCTTTTTGTGAGGACTAGTTGCTAAGTGTCTATTTTTTCTACGAGATGGAACCACCCGGTGAAGCATAGCTGGGTTACGGCGAAGCTGCACAGGAGCAGGCAACATTTCCGGAGAACCATGGGCAACAGGCTGTATGAGATGCCACGGTGAAGAAACGCCTTCTCTCGTGGATCGTTGCGCCTTTTTGTGAGGACTAGTTGCTAAGTGTCTATTTTTTCTACGAGATGGAACCACCCGGTGAAGCATAGCTGGGTTACGGCGAAGCTGCACAGGAGCAGGCAACATTTCCGGAGAACCATGGGCAACAGGCTGTATGAGATGCCACGGTGAAGAAACGCCTTCTCTCGTGGATCGTTGCGCCTTTTTGTGAGGACTAGTTGCTAAGTGTCTATTTTTTCTACGAGATGGAACCACCCGGTGAAGCATAGCTGGGTTACGGCGAAGCTGCACAGGAGCAGGCAACATTTCCGGAGAACCATGGGCAACAGGCTGTATGAGATGCCACGGTGAAGAAACGCCTTCTCTCGTGGATCGTTGCGCCTTTTTGTGAGGACTAGTTGCTAAGTGTCTATTTTTTCTACGAGATGGAACCACCCGGTGAAGCATAGCTGGGTTACGGCGAAGCTGCACAGGAGCAGGCAACATTTCCGGAGAACCATGGGCAACAGGCTGTATGAGATGCCACGGTGAAGAAACGCCTTCTCTCGTGGATCGTTGCGCCTTTTTGTGAGGACTAGTTGCTAAGTGTCTATTTTTTCTACGAGATGGAACCACCCGGTGAAGCATAGCTGGGTTACGGCGAAGCTGCACAGGAGCAGGCAACATTTCCGGAGAACCATGGGCAACAGGCTGTATGAGATGCCACGGTGAAGAAACGCCTTCTCTCGTGGATCGTTGCGCCTTTTTGTGAGGACTAGTTGCTAAGTGTCTATTTTTTCTACGAGATGGAACCACCCGGTGAAGCATAGCTGGGTTACGGCGAAGCTGCACAGGAGCAGGCAACATTTCCGGAGAACCATGGGCAACAGGCTGTATGAGATGCCACGGTGAAGAAACGCCTTCTCTCGTGGATCGTTGCGCCTTTTTGTGAGGACTAGTTGCTAAGTGTCTATTTTTTCTACGAGATGGAACCACCCGGTGAAGCATAGCTGGGTTACGGCGAAGCTGCACAGGAGCAGGCAACATTTCCGGAGAACCATGGGCAACAGGCTGTATGAGATGCCACGGTGAAGAAACGCCTTCTCTCGTGGATCGTTGCGCCTTTTTGTGAGGACTAGTTGCTAAGTGTCTATTTTTTCTACGAGATGGAACCACCCGGTGAAGCATAGCTGGGTTACGGCGAAGCTGCACAGGAGCAGGCAACATTTCCGGAGAACCATGGGCAACAGGCTGTATGAGATGCCACGGTGAAGAAACGCCTTCTCTCGTGGATCGTTGCGCCTTTTTGTGAGGACTAGTTGCTAAGTGTCTATTTTTTCTACGAGATGGAACCACCCGGTGAAGCATAGCTGGGTTACGGCGAAGCTGCACAGGAGCAGGCAACATTTCCGGAGAACCATGGGCAACAGGCTGTATGAGATGCCACGGTGAAGAAACGCCTTCTCTCGTGGATCGTTGCGCCTTTTTGTGAGGACTAGTTGCTAAGTGTCTATTTTTTCTACGAGATGGAACCACCCGGTGAAGCATAGCTGGGTTACGGCGAAGCTGCACAGGAGCAGGCAACATTTCCGGAGAACCATGGGCAACAGGCTGTATGAGATGCCACGGTGAAGAAACGCCTTCTCTCGTGGATCGTTGCGCCTTTTTGTGAGGACTAGTTGCTAAGTGTCTATTTTTTCTACGAGATGGAACCACCCGGTGAAGCATAGCTGGGTTACGGCGAAGCTGCACAGGAGCAGGCAACATTTCCGGAGAACCATGGGCAACAGGCTGTATGAGATGCCACGGTGAAGAAACGCCTTCTCTCGTGGATCGTTGCGCCTTTTTGTGAGGACTAGTTGCTAAGTGTCTATTTTTTCTACGAGATGGAACCACCCGGTGAAGCATAGCTGGGTTACGGCGAAGCTGCACAGGAGCAGGCAACATTTCCGGAGAACCATGGGCAACAGGCTGTATGAGATGCCACGGTGAAGAAACGCCTTCTCTCGTGGATCGTTGCGCCTTTTTGTGAGGACTAGTTGCTAAGTGTCTATTTTTTCTACGAGATGGAACCACCCGGTGAAGCATAGCTGGGTTACGGCGAAGCTGCACAGGAGCAGGCAACATTTCCGGAGAACCATGGGCAACAGGCTGTATGAGATGCCACGGTGAAGAAACGCCTTCTCTCGTGGATCGTTGCGCCTTTTTGTGAGGACTAGTTGCTAAGTGTCTATTTTTTCTACGAGATGGAACCACCCGGTGAAGCATAGCTGGGTTACGGCGAAGCTGCACAGGAGCAGGCAACATTTCCGGAGAACCATGGGCAACAGGCTGTATGAGATGCCACGGTGAAGAAACGCCTTCTCTCGTGGATCGTTGCGCCTTTTTGTGAGGACTAGTTGCTAAGTGTCTATTTTTTCTACGAGATGGAACCACCCGGTGAAGCATAGCTGGGTTACGGCGAAGCTGCACAGGAGCAGGCAACATTTCCGGAGAACCATGGGCAACAGGCTGTATGAGATGCCACGGTGAAGAAACGCCTTCTCTCGTGGATCGTTGCGCCTTTTTGTGAGGACTAGTTGCTAAGTGTCTATTTTTTCTACGAGATGGAACCACCCGGTGAAGCATAGCTGGGTTACGGCGAAGCTGCACAGGAGCAGGCAACATTTCCGGAGAACCATGGGCAACAGGCTGTATGAGATGCCACGGTGAAGAAACGCCTTCTCTCGTGGATCGTTGCGCCTTTTTGTGAGGACTAGTTGCTAAGTGTCTATTTTTTCTACGAGATGGAACCACCCGGTGAAGCATAGCTGGGTTACGGCGAAGCTGCACAGGAGCAGGCAACATTTCCGGAGAACCATGGGCAACAGGCTGTATGAGATGCCACGGTGAAGAAACGCCTTCTCTCGTGGATCGTTGCGCCTTTTTGTGAGGACTAGTTGCTAAGTGTCTATTTTTTCTACGAGATGGAACCACCCGGTGAAGCATAGCTGGGTTACGGCGAAGCTGCACAGGAGCAGGCAACATTTCCGGAGAACCATGGGCAACAGGCTGTATGAGATGCCACGGTGAAGAAACGCCTTCTCTCGTGGATCGTTGCGCCTTTTTGTGAGGACTAGTTGCTAAGTGTCTATTTTTTCTACGAGATGGAACCACCCGGTGAAGCATAGCTGGGTTACGGCGAAGCTGCACAGGAGCAGGCAACATTTCCGGAGAACCATGGGCAACAGGCTGTATGAGATGCCACGGTGAAGAAACGCCTTCTCTCGTGGATCGTTGCGCCTTTTTGTGAGGACTAGTTGCTAAGTGTCTATTTTTTCTACGAGATGGAACCACCCGGTGAAGCATAGCTGGGTTACGGCGAAGCTGCACAGGAGCAGGCAACATTTCCGGAGAACCATGGGCAACAGGCTGTATGAGATGCCACGGTGAAGAAACGCCTTCTCTCGTGGATCGTTGCGCCTTTTTGTGAGGACTAGTTGCTAAGTGTCTATTTTTTCTACGAGATGGAACCACCCGGTGAAGCATAGCTGGGTTACGGCGAAGCTGCACAGGAGCAGGCAACATTTCCGGAGAACCATGGGCAACAGGCTG